>VATE01000046.1:12500-24118 GCA_008065195.1 Metschnikowia amazonensis
CCTATTTGGAAGTTCCATTTTGAGCATGAGACAATTGTCCAATTAGGATTTCAGATTATTAAATTTAAGGAAAGTTGACACTACGCATTTGAAAGACTGCGAACGAAACTTAAATTCTTGGTTTGAACTAATGTTTTCAAAACTATTCAAAGTAGTGCGAAAAATTTAAACTAGCAAAATCAAACTGTTGGAAGTTTCGCACCTCGCACATTCTTTTAACCAAATAAAGAACAGAATTTTTCAAAATATTCATACCAGTGCGACAAAATATTCAAACCAATACAGATTTATATACAGCATAACATGGAGACTCCTTTTGTTTTGTCCGTTTGGCCGTTGATTGGAGTATAAGAATAGAATGTATTAGCAATCAGCAAGATTTAAAATATCTGATTACTGAAAACTATTAATAGTTGGTGTGAAACATTATGCCATTTGGTATGAATAATTTTTAATGGTATGAATATTTTGAAAGACTGTATGAATATCAAAACTAGTTCAGTTTTGTTTGTTTTACCCATGATTGGAAGATTCTTAAATGAAAAATATGAGCAATCCTCTAGATTGGGGTTCAATATTTAATTTTATAAAGTGGGGTGAACCATTATGCCATTTGTTTGAAAGAATGTGCGAACGAATTTGAATTCTTGGTTCGTAACATTTCGCGATTTAATACTTTAAAACACTAAATTCATTCTGCGCGTACGGGATCACATTTTGGAATAGTATAACAAGATAACAAGGTGCATTTTTAGTAAACTGTTTTTATATTTATAATTTGATAAACTGATACTGATACTGACTGATACTGATACTGACTGTTACTGACTGATACTGATACTGATACTGATACTGATACTGACTGATACTGGTACAGTGTTTTCATACCACTGCGATAAATTATTCAAACCAAATACAAGTTTAATTTACAGGATCACATGAAAACTAGTTCAGTTTTGACACTTTGACCGTTCATTGAAACCAAGTATAGTATAAAAGAAATCGTCCACATATAAATTTCTGATTACTGAATTTTATTAGAAGTTATGAAACATTATGCCATTTGGTTTGAAAGATTGTGCGAACAAAACTTAATTACAGTATTTTTCAAAATTATTCATACCATGCAACAAAAATATTCACACCAGTGCGATAAAAATATTCACCAAATACAAGTTTTAATATACAGCATAACATGGAAACTAGTTTTTGCCCATTTCGACCGTTGATTGGAAGACTGCAAGAATAGTATATATAAGCAACTGTTCAAATAAAATTTCTGATTACTAAATTCCATTAAAGTTGGTGTGAAACATTATGCCATTTGGTTCCAATAATTTGGAAATATTGGTATGAATAATTTTGAAAAAACAGTGTATTCACTATCATAGATTCAAGGTACTCATATGAACTCCACTAGAATCCCAGATTACACTTAGAAGATCTGTAGAGTCTTCTCTCTCCTCTCTCCTCTATCACTATTCTCTATCAGTAACTTATTAAAGACTCAGAATTCTCGCACTGCTACGCTTGTCAATTGCAATTTGCAGCAAGTCGAAAAAAGGTTCAGTGATTTTAAAGTATTCAACAGCGCGCAAATGTTTTGAACCAAAAAAAAATACAAGATTTCAAAGTTTCGTAGTGTTTCGCAGTCTTTCGAACCAAGAAAAAAGAATAGTTCAAACCAAAATTTCAAAAGTTTCGTACAAACATCGCACAGTCTTTCGAACCAAAAATAATGTTCACACCAACTGTAATTCCAATTTGAAATGCTAAATTTTAATAATCTGAATATTAATCTGATTATTGAGATTTAGACACTTGGAATCTTCAATCAAGGATCAAACAATAGAATCAAGTGGTGTTATCCTATTCAACTTGTGCGAAACTTTAATTTTGCTACTTCAATTTTGTAGTGATTTCAATTGTTTTCGCGCTGCTTCGAACCATTGTTTCTTCTTGGTTCGGTCTTTCGCGATCCATGTCCAAATTATAATTTGCACCCATGGCTAGTGCGACCAAGGTGATCACACATTTTGTGCAATTTTAGTATCATGTCTAGTGTATTAATCTACTTAACTATCATAATCATTGATAAACATAACTTCCAAATCTCATGAAGTAATGGTTAAACAATAATCTGCTATTGCCAGTCTTGGATACAGTTCCACACTTCACCAAGGCTTTCACCAAGACATTCACCAAGTGCATCCCCTAGCTTTTCAGTGCCACGAAAATAGTCCTCCAAATTGTCTGTCACTTGATAGTGGCGTTCTTTTGGTATATGATCCTGCCCTGGCCACCATGACAGAAATGGGGCATCTCTCCAATATCATCACTCCAATATCATCACTCCAATGTTCATCATCACATTGCCACGGCCTTCAGATCTTCCTTTTTGGTGTCCTTCTCACTACACAGCTTAAACCATATGTCGCTGGAATAAACAGATATCAATACAACACTCAAAATTCCAACAAGAAGCTGCGAACTTTGTGCAGTCGTAGGATAAATATTCCAGCACACCTCGTGGGCAACAAAAATTATGCTTCCCACCACCATATTACAACCACCTGCATATAACAAGAACGGCATCAGCCAGCAGTACCATGAGAGAAACTGGTAGTGTAAGGAGCGGGCAAACAAGACGCCAATGAGGTTGGTCACAGAGAACATGAGCAACACGAGTTGTGGGCCTTGATCGGCCGACAAAAGCAAGTTGCGGCGTGACGTGGTGTTTTCAAAAGGTCTGGCCAAAGCATCCTTGATCAAAGTCAGAATCAGCTTTCCCGTAACGTTTGGGTGCAAGAAACGGGTAAACACAAACACTGCCAACACCACCACGTGACCAACAAGCAACGAGTTGGCAAATTCTGCGCTCAAAAACGTCTCTTCGCTCACAAACTTCCAGTTGACAGTCCACTTGTACAAGAATTGACGGGAAAAGTCAAAGGCATTGGACAAGTAGGCCCAGCGCAAGTATTTGGCATCGTCATCCCAAAAAAATGGCACAAGAAAGTGCCAGCCAATCATGAGTTGCACCAAGGGTATCACCAGAAGAACCAACACTGTGTGCACTATGCGCTCTCCCACAAGAAAGAACACCACTATCCCAAAGGCCGGGAGGTATAGAAGCACATTCATCTTCACACTCAATGCCATGCTATACACATCCGCAGCCACTGCACACAAAAGAAGCATCATGGTGTCTGATATGTGGCCGCACCAGTAGCTCGCCTGCTGGAGGAGAAGCACCACGCACAAAATGCCCATGGTGGCAAAGCAATCGTTGAATAGGCGGAGCACGTAGATGGAGTAGAGCCTCTTGCTGCATACAAGAAGGTACAAGGGCCAGGGAGGAAGTTGTGGTGCCATGGAGTATACCGCGCACGTGACTGCCGTGGTGGCGGTGAAGAGGTAACCAAAAGCATACTGGGCTCTTCTAATGAGCTGACCACCATCAGTGAGCCAGTAGAGAGCCTGGTACACCTGCACAAAGCCTGCTGGGTAGACTATGGGGCCCGAATCGCCCCTAATGGCTGAGTAGTCGAGTTCTCCTGAGTTGACCATGTGTACCTGCTGCATATACGTAGAAAAGTCGATTTCCGTATAGGCGACGGATGCAATAATCACCTTGCACATGATGGACGAAAGGCACACGAGGATTGGCACCACCACACGCCTGGCATTGGTGTCGTTGGTGAGGAAACCTATGGCGTGGTAGACATCTCCAAGGACATTTTTGAGTGTGAAGGGGGGAGGACTGGAAGATGTGGCAGAGGGAGTTTTTGGATTTGAACTGGATATTATATCATTTATATGAGTGACAGAGTCTGTATTTGTGGCAGTATCTGATGCATCGTCTGAGGCGTCGTCTTTGGTGTGTGACATGATGTAGTATAAGTAGCGCGCTGAGAATTCCTAATTACACTACCTACAACTAGAGTAATTTTCAAAATTATTGATACCAGTGCGACAAAATTATTCAAACCAATTCAAAAATAATCAAACCAAATACAACTTTTAATATACAGCTACTTTAGTTTTGATCATTTCACCCTTATTAGAAGACTCCTATATACATATGAGGCAATCTTTAGATTTTAGAATTCAGAATATTGAAGTCTATAAGTTGGTGAAACATTACCATTTGGAATAATTTTGCACAGGTTTGATATTTTGCACTGGTTTGATATTTTGCACTGGTTTGATATTTTGCACTGGTTTGATATTTTGCACTGGTTTGATATTTTGCACTGGTTTGATATTTTGCACTGGTTTGAATATTTTGAAAAACACTGTACAAGTACACTACCTACATCTATTACTATACACCTGTTACTATGCCTATTACAAGTACACTACATTATCATTAAACTATTACTGACTTCTATAACTTCTATTCTATACTGCAGGGATATGGAATATCCTGTGGGATTTGGAATTGTTGTATATGGATGTACGGGTTTATATTTAGTGGTGTTTTTCAAAATTATTCAAACAGTGCGAAATTATTCAAACCAATATTTTAAAAAGTTCGACCACTTCGCACAATCTTTCAAACCAGTGGCATAATGTTTCACACCAACTAATTAAAAGTATGTAGAAATCTCCATAGACAATTACCTTATGGTATAAAAATATTAGTCTTAAATCATGGGTAAACGGACAAAACTGAACTATTTATTTTGTATATAGCAATTTGTATTTGGTTAGAATGAATGTGCGAAATGGTCCGAAACTTTTTATTCTTCATACCAATATTTCAAAATTATTCATACCAATTCTCAAAACGTTTCATACCACTTCCCAGAATCTTTCAAACCAAATGACGAGATGTATGCTATTTTATGATTCAATATTATGAAATCTTAATCTAGAGAAATACTTTCTACTTCCTCAATTGGAAGTCTAATCAAGGGTCAACAGGGCCAAAACTGATTTAATTTCCATGTTATCTTGTATATAAAAACTATTTGGTTTGAATAATTTGTCGCACTAGTTGAAGAATTTTGAAATATTAGTATGAATAATTTTTCAAACCAGTGCGACAAAATATTCATACCAAATAGCATAATGTTTCAACCAACTTTAAATAGTTTTCAATATTCAGATATTTATATCTTGCTGATTGCTAATATATTCTATTCTTGGAGTCTTCTAATCAACGGTCGAAAAGGACAAAACTAAACTAGTTTCCATGTTATGCTGTATATTAGAGCTCGTATGGTATGAATAATTTTGAAATATTGGTATGAATAATTTTGAAATATTGGTATGAATATTTTTGTAATATTGGTATGAATATTTTTGTAATATTGAACCCTATAAAAATTGGTGTGAACATTACCATTTGGTTTGAATAATTTGTCGCACTGGTATGAATAATTTTGAAAAACTACCAATATTTTAAAATTATTCAAGTCAGTGCGAAATTAGAAATTATTAAACCAATACAGTATTTTTCAGAATTATTCATACTAGTGCGACAAAATTATTCATACCAATATTACAAAATTATTCATACAGTCTTTTTCAAAATTATTCATACCAATATTTCAAAATTATTCATACCAGTGCGACAAAATTATTTATACCATATTACAAAAATATTCATACCAATATTACAAAAATATTCATACCAATATCACAAAATTATTCATACCAAGTACAAGTTTTATTATACAGCATAACATGGAAACTACTTTAATTTTGTCCATTTAGCCATTAATTGGAAGACTCTAGGAATGGTACATAAGAGCAATCGTCCAAATATTTATTTTCTGATTACTGAATTCTATTAAAAGTTGGTAGGAAACATATTCCATTTGGTATAAATAATTTTGTCGCACTGGTATGAATAATTTTGAAATATTAGTATGAATAATTTTGTCGCACTGGTTTGAATAATTTTGTCGCACTGGTTTGAATAATTTTGAAAAATACTGTATTAGTACCACTTCGCATAATCTTTCAAAATGGCATAATGTTTCACAACTTTTATAGAATTCAATATTTGAATTTATGGACGATTGATTATATATACTCTTGGTTTTGATGAACGGTCGAAACGAACAGAACTAACTAGTCCGTGTTACCCTATTTAAAAACTTGTATTGGTTGAATAATTTATCGCACTGGTACAGTATTTTCGAAATTAGTCAAAAAATTATTCAAACCATTCCAAAATTATTCAAACCATCAAGATTTAATATACAGCATAACATGGAAATTACTTTTTTGTCCGTTTCGACCTTTGATTGGAACCAAATATAGTATATATGATCAATCGACATATAAATTCAAATATGGACGATTGATCATATATTGAAGTCTATAAAAGTTGGTGTGAACATTTGGTTTGAATAATTTTGCACTGGTTTGAATGATTTGAAAATTGGTTAAATTTTTATCGCACTGGTGAATAATTTATCGCACTGGTGAATAATTTATCGCACTGGTAAAAAATTAAAAGCATTGAATATTCTTCAAATCAAGTACAAGTTGTTGTATTTTACTAGAAGCTAGTTCATTCGAATCCAAATTTAGTGTATGGCAATTTTTAAGATTTAAATTTGAATATTCAATTAATATCTAGGATTCAAAATAGTGAATAATGAAAGTTGGTCTGTGTAATTTTAAAACAGTGACTAATCTCTAGTACTCATAGCTGGTCCTTTCTTTATTAATCCAAGTCTGATTACTGACTGCAATCGATAGTAAACCTAAGGTTTTTAGATCATTGATCAGGGACTCTAGTATTGATCTTGTATAGAAAAGCAGGTTCAAATCAGGCTGACAAGACCACAAGTTTTAAGTAAATTCTAGATCCAACAACTAAATGCAATTTCCTTTCAACAATGACTGGTACTCGCCTGGTATTGATGGCTAAGCTTTTCCTTTCAACAATGACTGATACTCGCCTGGTATTGATGGCTGAGCTTCTCCTTTGATCTGTGTCTTGAACTATTGTTGATACAGCTTGAAAGTCTGAGACCTGATCTGAGGATTCCAAATCTGTTTTTTCATGATCATTCTTGATTGGCATTATGAACTTGAGGACTGGCCTACTCTCCAGTTTTTTTCTCCACCAGGCATTTACACAGCAGGGTGTGGCCGCTTGCGCATCGCCTTGGTCACCTCCCGCTTTCTTTTCTTGCATTGGCGATTCACCTCTCCTCTCATGGAATAAAACCACTTTTCATAAGCATCCTTGTCGTCAAAAGCGTCGGATTCTCCAGGCAAATGGATGTTTTTTGCAGAGGAGCCCATCTTGCTCAACTGCGTTTGCGTCTGAAGGAAAGCTGAGTTGGCGTGGTTCCAGAAAAGACCCACTTGTCTAGAGGGCGCCGCCTTGGCATCAGATTCTTCATTCTCTTTCTTCTTTTGCTCAATCTGCTCTAGAATTTTTTTGCGTTCTGCCTCTTGAGCCTCCTGATCATTTTCGACATCATTTGCAAGTTCTCCGAAGCCGAAAGACTTTGGACCTTCATTGAACAAGGACCTAAGATTTTCGGTAGTATTTTTGGGAGCAAACGAGGGGATTAAATGGATTTCCAGGGACTCATCTTTTGAGTGATCCTCCTCTGAGTCTTCACTTTCTGGCACTTTCTTTGAGTCTTCCTCTTCCTCCTTTTCTGAAACTTCACTTTCTGATTCTTCCTTTGACACCTCCTCCTCCCCTGAACCTTCACTTACTGACTCTTCCTCAGACTCCTCCTCTAACTCCTCCGACTCCTTCTCTAACTCCTCCTCTGACTCCTTCTCTAACTCCTCCTCTGACTCCTTCTCTAACTCCCCCTCTGACTCCTCCTCTGACTCCTCCTCTGAACCCTCTCTCTCCTCCTTTGACTCCTTCTCTAACTCTTCCGACTCCTCCTTTAACTCCTTCTCTAACTCCTCCGACTCCTTCCTATCACACTCCTCCTTAATGACTTCTATGGTGTAATTCTCCTCCCTATGATCTTCATCATACTTCTCCTTGATGGCTTCTGTGGTATACTTGGCCCCAAAATCATCAATCTCCATGTCACTGTCACCCTCTGAATAATAAACAGGGTCCGCAGGCCGCTCGTGTGTTTGTCTATACTCCTCCACTAAAAGTTGAGCATCGTCATGGGCTGTTTCGGATTCCGTGTCAGAAAGTGCGAGCGAACCCTTGGTCTCGTAGTCAAATGCCTCAAATGCGCGCCTTCCTTTGCTATCGTACTTGATGGGTTCATGGTCGCTGGGCACATCGTTTTCGAGGTCAACCTTTTGGTCAAAATCAAAATTACTGAAAAGACTGGCTAGAACAGACAGATTTTTCTGGAAGTCTTCTTCAAGGTTCGAATCCACAACTTGATTGTCCATTGCTGCATTTTGATTGGCTGAATTTTGATTGGCTGCATTTTGATTGGTTGAATTTTGATTGACTGAATTTTGATTGACTGAATTTTGATTGACTGCATTTTGATTGACTGCATTTTGATTGACTGCTTTTGCTTTGTCTGATTCTTGTCCGTAAACCTGTGCCTCCTCAGCACTGATTCCGCACCGTATGGGCTCCATACACCTGTGCACCATGGATGGAGCCTGCGAATAACGCTCCACAATGTGGTCATCACCACTTCTCCATGCTCCATCCACAAACCTGTAGGTCAAGTCAAGGGCGGATTTGGAATTCTCCACACCCCACAATTTGGTCTTGAAACCCTTGATGTTCTTGAGTTCGCCATTTATTAGAATCCTTAATGTCTGCTCCTTGCGAATAAAGTGGGCCTTTGGACGAGGTGTCTTCCTCATGCGGCCCTTGACCACGTCGCCATGGCCGGAGTTGCGGCTGTAGTGCTGCAAGTATGGGCCTTTAGGCACCAAAGTGCTTCCATATGATTGCAAACCAATGAGCGAATGAGATGGTGCTGTGGTCTTGGTGTTGGCGCTCATATCGCAAAACGTGTGCGCAGACTTGTGGTAGCCCATGCTTTGGTTGTTGGCACCAATGATGCCCATGTTCACCATGGGAGCCTTGGTTATGGCATTGGAAGGTAAGACTGTACATTGTTCGGCGATTCGGGCATCCCTGGAGGCGGCAATCCCGGCCTGTTTCCTGATACGCTTGGAACTGGCGTCACCACGAGCTGCGTCCTTGGCCCACTCCGTATGGTAGTTACCTTTTTTGGCCTCGGCGATGGAGATCTTACGGCCCATGAAAAGCACGCCGTTCAACGCTTGCCTGAGCTTTTTAAATCCAGGTTCTGTGAGCTCCATATCGGCAAAGGCAAAGTAGAAGTCTGCCACGGGCTTGGTGTGGAACTCGAGAGGGCCTGAGAGCTTTCCATACTTTTCCAAGCGGGTCTCAAAGGTTTGAGACTTTTGCATAAGGTTCTGACTGATGTTGCCAATATGGAGGCGCATTGGACGAGCATGTTCGGAGTTGGACATGATGTAGACAGGGCTTTGATTTGAGGCTTGGCTGCTTGGATGGCTGCTTGGATGTATTGGATGTAATGGCAAAATTTAGGTACAGTAGTACTTGTATTGGCAGTAGTACTTGTATTGGCAGTATGGCAGCACTTGTCTGTGATGGATTTTCGCGATGCTCCCTAATGAGTCTCGCGCTCTCTGCCGGAGATCAATACAGTATTTTTCAAATTATTCACCAGTGCGACAAAATTCAATCAATCCAGTTTTTTTCAATTATTCATACCAATTCTCAAAAATTTTCATACCACTTCGCATAATCTTTCAAACCAAATGACGAGATGTGTCACACCAATTTTTTTAGAATTCAATATTCTGAAATCTTAATTTAGAAAATTGCCTCATATAAACTATACTTGGAATTTCCAATCAACGGTCAAAAGGGCCAAGACTGATTTACTTTCCATGTTATCTTGTACACTGTTTTTCAAAATTATTCAAACCAATATTTCAAAATTATTCAAACCAAGTGGCATAGTGTTTCACGCCTGCTTTGATAGAATTCAGTAATGAGATATTTTATATCTGGCCGATTGCTTGTATATAATATTCTTGGAGTCTTCCAATCAACCGTCGAAACGGGCAAAACGAAAGTAGTTTCCATGTTATGTTATATATTAAGACTTGTGTTTGGTATGAATAATTTTGAAAAAAACTGTATATACAAACTTTTGGTTTGAATAATTTTGTCGCACTAGTTGAAAAATTTTGAAAAACACTGTACAAGTTTAAAGGATAACATGAAACTATTTTAGTTTTGTCCTTTTCTACCGTTACTTGAATCAATTATAGTGTGAATAAGAAATTGTCAATTTATAAATTTCAAATATTGAATTCTATAAAAGTTGGTGTGAAACATTGTACCATTGGTTTGAAAGATTGTGCGAGTGGTAAACTTTTTGAAATACAGAGATTCTAAATTATTCACCAGTGTGACAAATACCAGTGTGAGAAATACCAGTGTGAGAAATACCAGTGTGACAAATACCAGTGCGACAAATACCAGTGCGACAAATACCAGTGCAACAAATTATTCAACCAGTATTTCAAAATTTCGCTTCGCACAATCTTCAACCAAATGGCTTGATGTCAACTTTTATCAGTAATTTATTAGAAATAAAATACAGAATTTAAATTTGAAAATTGCTTATGTACTATTTTGGGAGTCACGGGTCAAAACTGAACTAGCTTCTTTGTCCTACAACAACTTGTATTTGGTTGGAAAGAATATTCAAGGGGTACGAAACTTTTTATGTATTGGTTTGAACCATTTGTTTTGGTTTGAATACTCTTGAAATATATTTTATTGATTTGAATAATTTTGTCGCACTGATGAGAAATTTTAAACACACTGTACTCATCAAGTAAATGTTTGAATTTCAAGCAACTGGAATCGAGTTTGTATTGACCACTTTTGAACTGAAATGCTTGACATGGAAATTTCTTGTATCAGTTGACATTCGATGATTGGTGCATCTAAGCGTTGTAGTGGAGCTTGTAGAGTTTCTAGGGCATGCTCATTGTACGTCGCGAGCACTTTTGATAGATTAGTGGAGACCAAGTCCTGTAATTCCAGAACCGTCCGATTTGAGCTAAAATTTATTCACCTTCCGTTTTTAGTTAAAATTTATAAGTGAACCGTCCGTTTTTAGCTAAAATTTTCAAATGTTTTTAAGATGTCTATGTGACAATCAAGCAACCATTATGACTGTTAAAGGACAGAAGAAGTACGAGGGATCAAAGCATATCATGGTTAAAGCAAATTTTGTGAGACAACAAATCGCTATAGGCGAAGTCGGTGTTGATTACGTTAACACCAAAGTTAATGTTGCCGATATAATGACTAAACCCTTGACGAAGGTTCCCTTTGCTAACTTGAGAAAGTTAGGATATATGGGAGATCAAACTTCAGAGGGAGTGTTGAAACTCAAAGACTGAGAGTGCGCGATTTACGCACCTCGGCTATCCAGTTGTTTCAGTGCGACCACTCATGATATATTATTGAAGAGACATTTAGGAATAGAAAGACTTTACAAGACCAAACAGATTACAGTAATAAGTTAGTGTATTAGTTAGTGTATTAGTTAGTGTATTAGTTAGTGTATTAGTTAGTGTATTAGTTAGTGTATTAGTTAGTGTATTAGTTAGTGTATTAG
>VATE01000046.1:33229-60095 GCA_008065195.1 Metschnikowia amazonensis
AAATTTTGTCGCACTAGTATGAAAAATTTTGAAATATTGGTATGAAAAATTTTGAAATATTAGTATGAATAATTTTGAAAGATACTGTATGAATAATTTTGAAAGATACTGTATGAATAATTTTGAAATATTAGTATGAATAATTTTGAAAGATACTGTATGAATAATTTTGTCGCACTGGTATGAATAATTTTGAAAGAGACTGTACCAGTGCGACAAAATTATTCATACTAATATTTCAAAATTATTCAAACCAGTGCGACAAAATTATTCATACTAATATTTCAAAATTATTCAAACCAGTGCGACAAAATTATTCATACTAATATTTCAAAATTATTCATACCAGTGCAACAAAATTATTCATACCAAATGGAAAATGTTTCCTACCTTCTTTCAATAGATTCAGTAATCAGAAAATTTATATTTAGACGATTGCTCTTATATACCATTCCTAGAGTCTTCCAATTGACGAAACTAAACTAGTTTCCATGTTATGCTGTATATTAAAACTTGTACTTGGTATGAATAATTTTGTAGTATTGGTATGAATAATTTTGTAGTATTGGTATGAATAATTTGTCGCACTAGTATGAATAATTTTGAAAATTACTGTACCAAATACATGTTTTAATTTACAGCATATCATGAAAACTACTTTAGTTTTGTCCATTTTACCCTTGATTGGATCAAGAATAGTATACATAAGCAATTTTCATCTGATTACTCTATAAAAGTTTATGTGAAGCATTATGCCATTTGGTTTGAATAATTTTGTCGCACTAGTTTGAATCATTTTAAAAGAGTACAGTCTTCAAAATTATTCAAACCAATACTCAAAATTATTCAAACCAATACTCAAAATTATTCAAACCAATACTCAAAATGATTCAAACCAATACTCAAAATTATTCAAACCAATACTCAAAATTATTCAAACCAATACTCAAAATTATTCAAATCAAATACAAGATTGTATATTCAAGGTAATGGAAACTAGTTTAGTTTTGCCTTGTGACCTTGATTGGAAGACTCGCAAAGGACGAAATATGAGGCAATCCTCTAGATGAAGATTTCAGAATAATGAATTCTAAAAAAGTTGGTGCGAAGCTTGAGAATTGGTGAATAATTGTCGCACTGTTTAAATAATTTTGAAAATATACTTCAAACAGTCTACAAATTTCATCAATGACATCAGTCTCAGCTAAAACTTCGTAGACCTGGATTATATAAATGCTCTTAAATAAATATAGTCAATTAATCGATCTGATTACTCATGTCGATCTGATTATGTCGATCTGATTATGTCGATCTGATTATGTCGATCTGATTACGTCGATCTACTCATCTAATCGATACTCAACATAGTCCATAATCATCCAGATTCATTTACAAGTAGCTCAGGTGGCAGCCCACATGTCCTTTAATCCCATGATGGACGTGATGGTTCCTGCAACACCAACGTCTCCCTCGCTAAAGTGCAAGTAGTCCAAGGTGTTGAGACAGATGAACATGTCCAAGAAGGTCCACACTAACTTGCGCTTGGCCTGGTAGATCTTATGGTGCAATGCAGCAACATTAGTCTTTTCGTCAACATTGGTCTTTTCGTCAACATTGTTCTTTTCATCAACATCAGTCTTTTCGCCAACATCACTCTTAGCTGCTGCCAACTTGGCTCCCGCAATCTTGTATGTTCTCACAGAATTGACAACTCCCGCAACCAAAGCCAATAACCAGAAGCGAGCCGACCACGTGGGCACCGACAGAAACCTGGACTTGTTCAAAAGCCCCATCATCTTCAACCACGTGATGGTGTCCAACGATAAGTAACCCACGTAACCCAAGTCCCGCACAATCAGAGAAGACAGTAACACTGGATCCATAAGTTTGTTGTCATAAGTCTTGCTGGCCGCCTGTAAGTGACCCAATGGCTTTAAGAACCGCATGCCCTTACGGATCATGGTGGCGTGCAGTTTCAAGTTCTTGAACTTTTGTACCACGTCCACAGAGAAACCCTGTCTTTGTAAGTAGTAGGATAAGAAACGGGAGAGGTAGGCCACCAAGCGGAAACTCTTTTCACGCTTGGAGTTGCTTTCCAAGAATTTGATGAGTTTCGAGAGTGTGGGGTGATAGAGGATTGAATCGGCGACCATTGTAAGAAGACGTGTAGTAGGAGAAGGGGGATCTGGGGCGAAATATGGGGTAGCCATAGACCGAGGTGCGAACGCGGGGGCACGTGAAACTAGGCCGCGCATGAGATGAAGACGGATAGATGAGGATGGGGATGGATGATATGAGGTTTGGGACTGCCATAGTGGGATGAACTCTGGTATGGCGGCCACTGGGAGATATGCATAGTGGAGTCAGGTGGATATATTGTCAGGTGATAGTCAGGTGATGGTCACGTGACGTCAATCATCACGTGACGTCAATGCATCACGTGACTAGCACGTGACTATCACGTCACAACACCTGCCAACTAGCAACCTTTCCATCACGTCCGTCTCTATGGACTTTGAAATCTTCCATCCCCTGTGACGTTCTCCACACTCCACACTCTGGTTTCCACCGCAATCCTAACGCGACTCAAGCTGGTTTCTCACCGCCATGCTAACGCGCGACGCGACCAAACACAACACTAACAAACAAACACTCCACAGCTCCCCATGGCGGACTTTGACCATAGTGTCCATGAAAACATGGCCGGGCTCAGCCGCGACGGAAACATCACCGATGTCATCAAGCCTCGCAAGAGTATTTTGAAGCTGCGAGAAAATGTCACACTACCGATTTCCACGGGAGTTTCTTTGGATGGCCGGTACAACCGAAGAGTATCATTTGCAGAGAAGGTGAAGCTCCATAAGATTGAGATTATTGGTGAAGAGAGAGGTGGAGATGAAGAAAAGGAAAGAGAGGGAGGTGAAGAAAAGGAAAGAGAGGGAGATGAAGAAAAGGAAAGAGAGAGAGACGAGAGAGAGAGAGATGATGTTGACCAGAGCAACTACAAACTCCAAAATGACAATGATCTGGATAACCTGGACTTATGGCCAGAACCCCTTCTGAGCTCAGATGAAGATCCCAGTTTTCTGAATCTCGAGGCTGATGCTGATAAAGTACTTAGTGCCTTAGGAAGTTCTTTTCTGGAGAAGATCCTATCTGCTCTTCCAGATGCCTTATCAGAACAAAACTTTTACAAGGACAATGAATATGAGAATGGGAAGGAAGAGAATGAGATAGGATTAGGCAGTGATGAAGAAAAGACCATGGAGCTTACTGAGATACTGCCCAGGATGAGACAATTGGGGATGGACTCCAACATGAACTCCAACTCCAACTCCAACATGAACTCCAACTTGAACTCCAACTTGAACTCCAACTTGAACTCCAACTTGAACATGGACAACAACTCAAATATGAACATGAACATGGACAACTCAAACTCAAACTTAAACATGAACTCAATCCCAATCTCAAACTCTATGGTGGATGATATGGACTTTACGGTCCAGGTGCAGGCCTTCAATCACCTCAACAAAAACAATTCAAATATAGACATTCCCTCAAAAGACAACACCATGGACTTGACAGAGTATTATTCTGGTTCAAATACGTTTCAGGCTCAGTCACATGATACAAACGAGGAAACCATGGATTTTACGCAACTTACAGGCAGCGATGAAAAAGTCCATGACACATGTGGTGAACCACCACAACTAGAGAGTGAAGTGGGAAACTACCAAAAAGACGTTAGTGATATGAAAGATTGTGACATAGAGGATAAAGGAGAAGACAATGAAGAAATTGCTATGGAGCTAACCCAGCCAATTGATGCCAGAGAGACCAAAGAGAATGAGGATGAAAATGAGAATGGAAATGAAAATGAGAATGGAAATGAGAATGAAAATGAAAACGCGAATCATGAAAATGAGAATCATGAAAATGAAAATGAGAATCATGAAAATGAAAATGCGAATCATGAAAATGAAAATGAAAATGAGAATGCGAATCATGAAAATGAGGATCAAAATGAAAATGCGAATCATGAAAATGAGAATGAAAATGAAAATGAAAATGAGAATGAAAATGCGAATCATGAAAATGAGAATCAAAATGAAAATCAAAATGAAAATGAAAATGATCTTCCCTCCAATTTATCAAATAGCATTCTCCCCGAACAAATGGCTGTACAGTTCCAAAGTCCCGTCAAAATCTTTGGTGCAAATCTAGAAAGTATTCCTGAAACTGAAGAAGAACTGCAGGCTGTACTGGCCACAGTACTTGATGAAGAAAAGACAAATCAAAAAGACTTTTTGAATATTCAGAAATCAACATTGGCTCAAGCACTCAGTCAGTCTCCAAGAAAAGAATCAGAATCAAAATCAGAATCAAAATCAGAATCAGAATCAAAATCAGAATCAAAATCAAAATCAAAATCAAAATCAAATTCAAATTCAAATTCAAATTCAATGTCAAATCAATATGTCTCAGACGTTACAACTACTATCCCCCTTTCTGGACTATGGAATGATGATGACGATGATTACCCAATCTTATCCCTTGATGAATTTCTTCAGGAAATCGGTATCAAATTTTATGATGATTTGGAAATCGCTACAGATTTATCCTCGCAGTACCGTTTTTCTCCTCTGTCTCAGGAACTGTTTGATAGTGCAGATTATTACCGCGCCAATATCCAAATCCCGCTTTTGGAGGTGTATGAACTCAGCTGTAAGGAGTTGGCAGGCAAAATCCAACAGGGAAAACTCCTTTTTGAAGAACTCCAGCAAAAGACGCTCCAGGAAAACCCCGATCTTTTCCGACACTACCAAAAAGCCTCGTTTTATGAAAGAGTGGCAATGAAATCTCAGTTCCATTTGATGAGGGAACTAACACGCCAGCAGGCCAAGCAGGTGTGGTATGAGTGGCGCACCAAGCTCTTCAAAAACATAATTGACGTGTTCCTGACCAACCTCAACATTCTCCAGGACGATAAAAGGATTTTAATGAACAACATAGAAATTGTGGACGAAAACATACGGGAAACAAGGCTCCGGCTCCATGGGCTTCTGGCCGATATGGTTCGGTTCAAGGCCATGAAGGACAATTTCAAGACACTCGAATCCGACCATATTCACTCCATCAAGGCCCGAATGACTGAGCTAAATGAGAAGCTCTCTGGGCACCGCGACTTGATTTTGGCGCGGAAAAAAGCCATTGATTCAGTGGAACTGCTCATCAAAGATGTCAACAATAATATCTTGGCTGTGGAAAAAGAATGTGCCAGTGCCCAAGCGGATTTGAACAACACAAAGCATTTGGACCATGTGGAAATTGCTGGACTTCTGACCCAAGCCACCCTTCTCCAGGCATGTGCTGGACTCAAGTATCTCCGTAATACCAGTGAAGATATCTATGAGTTTGAATTCAATCAAAAAATGAGCATTTTCATTAACGTTTCCCGGCCCGAGTCCACGGATGGGCTTGTTTTCCGCCCCAAACACTCGCCTGTTGCGGTACTATACAATGAAACGCTTATGGATAGGTACTGTCAGTATTTGGCAGAGGATACGCCGTTTCTGAACATCTATGACACTTTGAAGACGTTCAAAAAGAAGTGGGCCAAGCTTCTATTGCTTGATGAGGACCTCCACAAGCTCTCATTGAAGAGTCCTATGCGACTAGACTCGTCAGACTTGAAACAAATTGCTTTTGAGATTGATATCTATGTATTTTCGAAAAACCTCAAGGTTTCACTTTTGGGAAGTGTACGCTTGGATGAGCTCCACAAATACCCGGACTCGGTGGTGTGGTCAGCAACAGTCCACCGCCATGGAGGTATGTCTGAGATGGATATGAAAAGAATCATCTGTGAGAGTCGAAGCTTGGCGGGGTTTCCAAGTCTCCGGGCCATGAAGATGAATGGGTAAATGAACCAGAAGATGAATGGATATATGAACCAGCCACGCCAGGTCATTGGTGGAGGGAGATGATGATAGTGACGTTTGTTGGTGGTGCCTAAAGATGTTGCCTTGTTCAATAAGGAAATGCCTGCTGCTCGCGGTTTTGGCTGCGAAAACGCGCACACCCAAATACCAAAGAATCTTAAGAAACAACAAACAAAACATGCTATTCATTTCCTGGCCACTTAGAAATGGAGTAAGATTCTTTAAAAAGTTCGACTCTTGAAAAACCATAATGCCTGATATATTCAAAGAATATCAGTGTGCTTTTATGATGATGCTGACCAGTGCCCAGTGAGAAGCACATTTTGGAGGAGTCTTCCAATAAATGGTCAAAACAGTCAAAACAGAACTAATCTCCATGTTACGCTGTATGTATCAACTTGTGTTGGTTTCAAAATTAGTGTGAATGGGTGCAAAAGTTTTTAAATATGGTTTGAATATTTTATCGCGCTGGTTTAAAAATTTACAGTGTTTTTGAAAATTCGCAAATTAGTGCGACAAGATCCAAACAAATGGTACAGTATTTTTCAAATTATTCATACCAGTGCGACAAAATATTCATACCAATTACAAAATTATTCATACCAATTACAAAATTATCATACCAATTACAAAATTATTCATACCAAGTACAAGTTTTAATATACAGCATAACATTGAAACTACTTTAGTTTTGTCCGTTTAGCCGTTAATTGGAAGACTCCAAATATAGCATATATAAGCAATCGTCCAAATATAAATTTTCTGATTACTGAATTCTATTAAAAGTTGGTAGGAAACATTTTCCATTTGGTATGAATAATTTTGTCGCACTGGTATGAATTTAATATTAGTATGAATAATTTTGTCGCACTGGTTTGAATAATTTTGAAACATACTGTATAATATTTCACACCAACAAATACTCTACCATTTGGTTTGATAGATGAACTTCTTGTGGTGTCGCAGCTTCACCCAAGAAATGTGTGTCTATATACCGGAGCAACTCCAGGTATCCTTTTACATGATCATCAATATTACAGTTGGGCGCAAGGCTTTGTCTCATTGTTGTTTCTGTTTTTGGTGTATGTCAGGATTCTTGGATCCGTATCGCCGTAAACATCAGTACATAAATATAGTTCCATCAATTTGAGTCTTTATTAGAAGACTCTAAATAGTATACATATCAATCGTCCATATTAAGGAATATTGAAGTTTGAGCTGGGGCACCAACTTTGGGGAATTATGCGCAAGTAATAATGAATACAAGTAGTAATGGAGTTACAGTCTTTTTCAAAATTATTCAGACCAGTGCGACAAAATATTCATACCAATACTTCAAAATATTCACACCAATACTTCAAAATATTCACACCAATACTTTAAAATATTCACACCAATACTTTAAAATATTCACACCAATACTTTAAAATATTTCATACCAGTGCGACAAATTATTCATACCAAATGGAAAATGTTTCACACCAACTGTTAATAATTTTCAGTAATCAGATATTTTATATCTTACTGATTGCTATTACATTCTATTCTTAGAGTCTTCTTATGAACGGTCAAAACGGACAAAGTAGTTTTCATGTTATGCTGTATATTGAAAGTCTTGTTTGGTTTGAATAATTTTGTCGCACTGGTATGAATAATTTTGAAATATTGCTATGAAAAGTTTTGTGGCATTAGTACAGTATTTTTCAAAAATATTCATACCAATGCGACAAAAATATTCATACCAGTGCGACAAAATTATTCATACCAATATTTCAAAATTATTCAAACCAAATATAAGTTTTAATATACACCATAACATCGAAACTACTTTAGTTTTGTTCGTTTCGACCGTTGATTTGAAGAATCCAAGAATAGTATATACAAGCAAAATATCTGATCACTGAAAACTATTAAAAGTTGGTGTGAAACATTATGCCATTTGGTATGAATAATTTTGAAATATTGGTATGAATAATTTTGCGCGCTGGTATGAATAATTTTGAAAAACAGTGTATGAATATTTTGTCGCACTAGAATAATTTTGAAATATTGATATGAATAATTTTGTCGCACTGGTATGAAATATTTTAAAGTATTGGTATGAATAATTTTGAAAGAGACTGTATAATGAACTTTGTACAAGTAATAATGGAGTTATAATAAACTGTTCACAAGTGATATTGGAGGTATAGTGTGGGAGTTTGTTTGATGTGGTGTGAGGAATGATATTCTGGTGGTGAGATTCTGATTCTGCTTTTTCTGAGGTAATAAGTTCTGATTCTGCTTTTTCTAGTTGTAATGAGTTCTGATTCTGCTTTTTCTGGTTGTAATAAGTCCTGATTCTGCTTTTTCTGGTTGTAATAAGTCCTGATTCTCCTTTTTTTGTAGTAATGTTCTGATTCTGCTTTTTTTGTAGTGTTCTGATTCTGCATTTTTTGTAATAAGTCCTGATTCTCCTTTTTTTGTAGTAATGTTCTGATTCTCCTTTTTTTGTAGTAATGTTCTGATTCTCCTTTTTTTGTAGTAATGTTCTGATTCTGCTTTTTTTGTAGTGTTCTGATTCTGATTTTTCTGTAGTAATGACTTAATTCTGGAAATTCTCTTCTAAAGTAATGATTTTTGATTCTGGTAATAATAAGTCCTGATTCTGCAAATACTTTTCTCTAGTAATATTTCTTGATTCCGGTAAATTCTTGTGTAGTAACAAGTCCTGATTCTGGTAAATTCTTTCTCTGTAGTAGTAATTCTTGATTCTGCTATTTCTGGTAATAATGTCCTAATTTTGTTTTTTCTGGTAGTAATGACCTGATTCTGGAAATTCTTGTGTAGTAATGTCCTAATACTGCCTTTTCTGGTATTATAATTCCTGGTTCTGGTAAATTCTTTCTCTATAGTAATAATTCCTGATTCTGCTTTTTCAGTAGTATTCCTAATTCTGATTTTTTGGGGTAATAAGTCTTGATTATCATAATTCTTTTTTTAGTAATGACCACTGATTCCCGATTCAGGTAAATCTTTTCTGTAGTAATGTTCTGGTTCTGCTTTTTCTGGTAGTAATGACTTAATTTTGGAATTCTTTTCTATAGTAATGTCCTGATTCTACCTTTTTGTAGTAATCTCCTGATTCTGCTTTTTCTGTAGTAATGTTCTGATTCTGCTTTTTCTGTAGTAATGTTCTGATTCGGATTTTTCTGTAGTAATGACCTGATTCTGGAAATTCGTTTCTGTAGTAATTGCCGATTCTGGTAATAATAAGTCCTGATTCTTCTTTTTCTGTAATAACTCTGGAAATTCTTCCCTTTAGTAATAGTCCTGATTCTGCTTTTTCTATAGTAATGTCCTGATTCTGCTTTTCCTGGTAATGTCCTGATTCTGCTTTTCCTGGTAATGTCCTGATTCTGCTTTTCCTGGTATTGTCCCGATTCTGGCAAATAGTTTCTGTAATAATTCCCGATTCTAGAATTCTTTTCCTGTGATAAAAATAATCAGTCTGTAAGTGTGGCTTCTAGGTCAGTCCCCAATTCCACATCGAATAGATCGGATGGTGAGCTGAGTGTTCCCTAGATTTGAGTAATTGAAGTCTTAGATGATCACTTGACCTAAACATTCATCGCACTATGATGACTAGTTGAGATTGACACACTAGCATTCAAAGTACATGATAAGCAACCATGGTTTAAGATCTCAGGGAATGAATGGTTTCAACCTTCTGGTGATAATTCTCCAAAACCATTCATTGAGATTTAGTCAAATTGATTTATCAGCCAGAGTTTATGACTGAAGAAGTTCGGCCACGGAGTTCATCACCAAGCTTCATGACCGATAGAAGATCCATAAAAGATTCATGGCTCTTATAGCTTCATTATCGCCACCCACAGTAGTCATGGTGAATGCATCAGCTTAGAGGTTTGTAGATAGAATTTTCATGGATAAGATTGATGGTAGAAGATTTATCGATAAGTTTCATGGATAAGTTTCATGGGTATAAGTCTCATGGATGGATGTTTTATGGATATAAGTTTCATGGATAAGTTTCATGGATAAGTTTCATGGATAAGTTCCATGGGTATAAGTTTGATGGATATAAGTTTCATGGATGATGAAAGTTTCGTAGATAGTTGAGTTTGATGGATGTAAGTTTCATGGATGATGGAAGTTTCGAATTGAGGTTTCATCGACTGTAAAAGTTTCATGGCTGGCAGAAGTTCATCACCAACAGAGTTTCATATTTTGCCACCCACTAAAATTCATGATGAATAGAAGTTCATGACCGATAGAGGTTTCGTAGATGATGGAAGTTTCATGGATAAGTTTCATGGATAAGGTTCATGGGTATAAGTTTCATAGATATAGTTTCATGGATAAGTTTCATGGATAAGTTTCATGGATAAGTTTCATGGGTATAAGTCTCATGGATAGATGTTTCATGGCCATGGATGATCAAAGTTTCATGACTGGCAGAGTTTCATATTTCGCCACCCACAGGAGTTCATGATGATAGAAGTTCTTGCCGATAGAAGTTCATGACCCACAAGAGTGTTTCACGTATGCCACAGAAGTTTCATCGCCATTAGAAATTCAATACCCAAGAAGTGTTTCATTACTGTGAAGTTCATTACCCAAGGAGTGTTTCATCACCGTCAAGTTCATTACCCAAGGAGTGTTTCATGACCGTCAAGTTCATGACATAGGACTTTATGAAACATCTATCTCCATGTTGGTAATCACACGATACCCTTTATAATGGATTGCAATTGCTATTAATCATGGAGTCATGGAGTATGAGTTATGAGTATGGAGTATGGAGTATGAGTTAGGAGTATGGAATATGGAGTATGGAGTCATAGAGTATGAGTATGGAGCATGACTTATGAGTATGAGTTATAGAGTTTCTGTGTCAGTCTCTTCCGTCTTTAATGGCGGTACGCACTTATATTCGCCATACCTGCATATAGAGATCCTGCATATACGCGCCTCCTGAAGCTTGATCTCCTCTAATGCTCACCACCTCCGCCCCATGACCAAATCTCCCCTCGACAGAGACAGCGTGGCGGAGTCCCAACCCGATTCCCCCTTCGAGGACAGAGCCCAGGCGTCCATGCGTGACCCGCTCGATGCAGGAAGCGGGTCAGACGCCGACTCCGACTCCGACTCGGATGCACCGGAAACAGAACAGAAAAGCCGCCGGCCCCCCGAAAACAACTTCTCCCAACAGCGGCTCCGCGCAGTGAACCCCGTCTTCACGGCCAAAACCGTGCTTCCCATCTTGTTTGCCCTTGGTGTCGTTTTAATCCCCGTGGGTGTGGCCATGTGGCTTGCTTCCCACAGGCTCCAGGATATCACCATCGAATACACACAGTGTGAGAATTTGGCATCCAGGGACTACTGGCTGCCTATTCCGGAGCAGTACACACAGTTCCGGCTCAAAAATGACTCGGGCTTGCTCACGCCCCAGTGGAAGTTGGAATCCGACCCGTCCCAGCCCGATCAAGACGAACAAAACGTGTGTAAGATCCAGTTTCATGTTCCCTCCACCATGCGGGGGCCGCTCTACCTTTTTTACCGCTTGAAAAGATTTCACCAGAACCATAGACGTTATGTCAAGTCCTTCTCCGAGGACCAGTTGAAGGGCACAGCGGCTTCTGTGGGGCTCATCAAGGATACCGTGGGTCTCAACTGCGAGCCGCTTTCGGTGGATGAAAACGGCAAGAGAATTTACCCTTGTGGCTTGATAGCAAACTCGCTTTTCAACGATACCTATGGGTCCACTTTGGTTGCTGTTAATGGCACGGGAAGTGACTACACGATGACCAACTCGGGCATTGCATGGGCCTCCAATCAGAACCGCTTCAAGAAGACCAAGTACAACTACACCGATATTGTGCCTCCTCCCAATTGGATCAAGAAGTTTCCTAATGGCTACAATTCCACCAATGTGCCAGACATTCTGACTTGGGAGGAGTTCCAGAACTGGATGTTCACGTCGGCCTTGCCTGATTTTTACAAGCTTGCCTTGAGAAACGATAATGATGCTTTGCAGACTGGTGTGTACGAGGTGACTATTGGCTTACACTTTCCGGTGTTGCCTTACAATGGACAGAAATACATTTTCTTATCACAGCGGTCGGCTTTGGGTGGTAAGAATTACTTTTTGGGCTACTCGTGGATGGCATGCGGAGCAGTGTGTATACTTTTGGCAGTATCGTTGTTGGTGGTGAACATGATCAAGCCCAGAAGAGCGGGAGACGTGAACTTCTTGAGCTGGGTGCGTGAGGCCAATCAGCAGGACGAGAAGTAGTTTTATAGCAGGTGTTTACTATGCAAACAATAGATAATTAGGTGTAGCGCTAGAAGGTGTACGGGTGTGTGACAAGTGGACAAGGACAGTGTCGGTGGACAAATACGTGTTGTCGGGTGTGCGGATCTGATGGTGTCGGGTGTACAAGTGTAAATTGTCGGGTGTACGGGTGTTTCAAAGGTGTAAGGGTTTTTAAATCTGGTGTACGGGTGTCAAAAACCTGGTGTACGGGTGTCTCTTCTCTGGTGTATAGGTTTTTATAATTGGTGTACGGGTGTTTCTACCAGAGGGTAAAGGTTTTTACAGCTGTACCGGTGTTTTTACCTTGGGGTACGGGTTTTGTACAGAATGTAAGGGTGTTCATACCGTAAAGATTTATGGTGTACGGGTGATTATAAAATGGCGTAAATGTTTTTTACAGAATGTAAGGATGTTTGCATCGTGAGGTAAAGGTATTCTACAGAATGCATGGGTGTTTATATCGGTTTACAGTGTACCGGTGTTTATACAATGTTTTCCAAAATTATTCAAACCAGATTTCAAAATATTCAAACCAGATTTCAAAATATTCAAACCAGATTTCAGAATATTCAAACCAGATTTCAAAATATTCAAACCAGATTTCAAAATTATTCATACCAAATGGCATAATGTTACACACCAACATTTAATACCCCGTAATCAGAATTGGAAACTTTTCAGTTTTGGCCCTTTTGATAATTAATTGAAAAACTCCAAATTAGGTGCATATAAGCAATCCTCTACATCATGATTTCAGAATATTGAATTTTGAAATACTTGGTCTCATTTAGTCATTGGTTTGAAACATTATGCCATTTGGTTTGAATAATTGAAAATTGGTGTCAATAATTTAGTCACACTGGTTGGAAAAAGACTGTATATAGACCGTAAGGGTGTCTATTTCGTGGGGTAGATTTACGGTGTACCGGTGTCGGTGTGCGAGAAACCGAGGCCAAATCAAATGTGGGGTACTACTTCACCACCATGTCAGTATCAGAGACCAAGTGTTTCATCCTCAACGAAGCTCCCTATTCGCAAGTCAATTTCGAAGAAAGTGACCCCCATGCCACCTTCAAACTTGTCTCCAAGCCCCTTCGGAATTTGAAGCCCGGAGAGGTATTGGCCAAAACCATCTACCTCTCAAATGACCCCTCCCAGCGGGCGTGGATCCAGAAAGGAGTGCAAGCCGACCGAATGTACGTCGACCCCGTAAGCCCAGGCCAGGTGATGCGGTCTTCCGGGTTGGCACAAGTGGTCCAGTCCAATAGCGCCAAGTACCAGGCTGGTGACTTGATCACTGGCACCATTAAATGGGCGCAGCACGTGATTCTCCACGAGGACCAAATCCAGACCAAAATCATCAGCAAAAACTACCCTCTCCCCATCTATCTTGACGTATTGGGCATGACCGGGTTGACGGCATATTTCGGGCTTTTGCATGTTGCACAAATCCAAAAATCACAGGTGGTGGTGATTTCGGCAGCTCTGGGCGCCACTGGTCAAGTGTGTGTGCAGATTGCCAAAAATGTGGTGGGGTGCAGAAAAGTTATTGGTATTTCTGGTGGAGCCGAAAAGTGTGCGCATGTAGAGCAACTAGGCGCAGATGTTTGCGTTGACTATCGCAGCAAGACATTTGTCAAGGATATGAAAGCAGCGTTGGGAGAAGATAAGTTTTGTGATGTGTTTTTTGATAGTGTGGGCGGCAAAGTTCTTGATGTGATGTTGACATTGACGAAGCCATTTGGAAAGGTGGTGGCATGTGGTGCCATTGCGGGCTACAATGACTTCAAGCAGAGTCAGATTTCCATGTGGCCGCAGATCATCACCAACCGGCTCAATGTGCAGGGCTTCATTATTTTGGACTACCAGGCCAAGTTTGAACAAGCGCTAGGTGATCTTCTGGCTTGGGTGGATCTGGGCAAGATTCGCTATGAGCTGTCGAATTATACTGTAGTGGACTTGACTAGGGGGAGCGATTTTCGGAGGATTCCTGCCACTTGGGGGATACTTTTTGATCTGAGAAAGACCCCGGGGAAGTTATTGACGCAGGTGTCCAAGCCTGAAGAATGAGCCAGAGTGAGTAAGAGAAGTTGACATAGATACTTGTCTTGTATACTGGTTGTATACTGGTCATGTATACTGGTCTTGTATACTGGTTGTATACTGGTCTTGTATACTGGTCTTATATACTGGTCTTGTATACTGGTCTTGTATACTGGTTGTATACTGGTCTTGTATACTGGTCTTATATACTGGTCTTGTATACTGGATGTTGTGATGGATTGATGCATTATTGATCTATTGGTTCAAGAGCCTAGGGCATTGTTAAACTAATGCTACCAGTATCCTGGCCAGTACATCTCGGACAATGTATACATTTCAATGTGAAATTGTGGCTCATATATTAAGGCTCTACAATCATGAAATGGAATAGTTATGGAAAAAGCAATGGATCAGTAATCAACCTCACGTTTCTTGAATTTGAGAGTAACCAGCGCGCGAAATATTCAACCAATTTTCAAGTTTCGTACATTGTTACAGTCTTTTTCAAAATTATTCATACCAGCGCGCAAAATTATTCATACCAATAATTCAAAAGTATTCAAACCAAATGGCATAATATTTCACACCAACTTTAATGGAATTAAGTAATCAGAAATTTTATATGGACAGTTGCTTATATATACTATTCTTGAAGTCTTCCAATCAACGGTCGAAATGGGCAAAACTAAACTAGTTTCCATGTTATGCTGTATATTTAAACCTGTATTATGAATATTTTTGTCGCACTGGTATGAATAATTTTGAAATATTGGTATGAATAATTTTGAAAAAGACTGTATTTCAAAATTATTCATACCAGTGAGGCAAAATTATTCATACCAAATGGCATAAAGTTTCACACCAACTTTTAATAGTTTTCAATAAAAAGATATTTATATCCTGCTGATTGCTTTTACATTCTACTCTTGGAGTCTTCCAATCAACGGTCAAACGCAAAAAAATAAAGTAGTTTCCATGTTGTGCTGTATATTAAAATTTGTATTTGGTATGAATAATTTTGAAATATTGGTATGAATAATTTTGTAATATTGATATGAATAATTTAGTCGCACTGGTATGAATATTTTTGTCGCATTGGTATGAATAATTTTGAAAAGTACTGTATTCAAATTATTCAAACCAGCGCGACAAAAGTTCAAATTTCGTACCACTTCACACAATTTTTCAAACCAACTTCATTAATTCAGTATTCTGAAATTTTAAATGTGGAAGATTGCCTTATATGCACCTTAATTGGGAGTCTTTAGTATCAATCAAGGGTCAAAGGGCCAAAACTGAACTAGTTTCCATGTTATCCTGTATCTTACTTGAATGGATTGTTCATTGAAATTTGCTTTGTATATGAAATTTGCTTTGTATATGAAATTTGCTTTGTATATGAAATTTGCTTTGTATATGAAATTTGCTTTGTATATGAAATTTGCTTTGTATATGAAATATTGCTTTGTATATGAAATTTGCTTTGTATATGAAATATTGCTTTGTATATGAAATATTGCTTTGAATAATTGTCGCACTGTTTGATATTTTGAAAATCACTGTACACGCACAATCTTCAAACCAATTGGCATGATATCTTTTATCAGAATTTTATCAGAACTAAAATTCAGAAATTCATCAGAACTAAAATGCAGATATTTAAATTTGAAGATTTGCCTAATATACTAAATTGGAATCAAGGGTCAAAACTGAATTAGTTTCCATATTCTGTATATATATTTGTATTTGTTTGAAAGAATGTGCGAAAGGGTACGTAACTTTTTAAGTATTGGTGTTAAGAGGATACTTCCGTGTCCGCGTCAAACATCCGTACCTCCGGTAAGCGATAGGTTAACCAAGGTATTGGATCTTATAGTCTCATCAAGGTAGATGAATATCTCCTTGTTAGTGTTAAGTTAGGGAGACTAGTTCTTAAATGTGTCAGGATTTTAGATAGCTACTCTAGAGGCACTTCTGGTGGGTCTGGTTGTGGGAGACATTGATTATGTCATCCCAGTTAGATAAACTTGATTAACTCTTATAAAAGTGGGCAGTGGCCCCTTACTTATATATGTGAAGAAAAACCTTCACTCCTCTCTTGTGAGCATATTAATGGTCCAATTAGGAACTCAAAGGGGTTCAGTGTAAACAATGTGTAGCCGAAGTGGCTAAATCGCGCACCCTCAGTCTTTGAGTTTCAACAATTGGTCGCACTGTACAGTGCTTTTCAAAATTATTCATACCAATATTTCAAAAATATTCAACAGTGCGACAAAATTATTCATACCAAATGGAAAATGTTTCCTACCAACTTTTAATAGAATTCAGTAATCTGAAAATTTATATTTGGACGATTGCTCTTATATACCATTCCTAGAGTCTTCCAATTAACGGATAAGCGGACAAAACTAAAGTAGTTTCCATGTTATGCTGTATATTAAAACTTGTACAGTATTTTTCAAAATTATTCATACCAGTGCGACAAAATTATTCATACCAAATACAAGTCTTAATATAAAACATAACATGGAAACTACTTTCGTTTTGCCCGTTTCGACAGTTGATTGAAAGACTCCAAGAATAATATGTACAAGCAATCGGCCAAATATAAAATATCTAATTACTGAATTCTATTAAAGTCGGCGTGAAACATTATGCCATTTGGTTTGAATAATTTTGAAATATTGGTATGAATATTTTTGCGCGGTGGTATGAATAATTTTGAAAAACAGTGTACTTGGTATGAATAATTTGGTCGCACTAGTATGAATAATTTGGTCGCACTGGTATGAATAATTTTGAAAAATACTGTATTAAATATCCATATTCTGATCTTAATCTGGACAATTACTTCGTGTATATCTGGGAGTGAGAATCAAACGGACGGAACTGAACTGATTCCTTGTTAACCTGTATACAACAATTCTTAGGTGTAGGAAATTTTGATTGGTTTGTTAGTTTTGCTAGTTGTTTTGTGCTTTGCTGGTGTGGATTCTGCGCTAGTTTGACTTAAAACACATGATTTACAGTATTTCAAATCATTCATAGCGCGCAAAATTATTCAAACCAAATGAAATTTTAATATACAGCATAACATAGAAACTTTACTTTTTCAGTTGCGACCGTTAATTGAAAGACTACAAGAATAGAATGTAATAGTAATCAGCAAGATATAAAATTTCAGAATACTAAATTAATGAAGTTGGTTTAAGAATTGTGTGAAGTGGTACGAAACTTTGAAAATTGGTTGAATAATTTTGTCGCACTGGTTTGAAAAATTTGAAAAGCACTGAACGAAATTTGAAAATTGGTTGAATAATTTTGTCGCACTGGTTTAAATAATTTAAAAAGCACTGAACGAAATTTGAAAATTGGTTTTTTTGTCGCACTAATTTGAATAATTCTGAAAAACACTGTAACCATGTATTCTTGGTTTGAATCGTTTTCGCGGTGTTTAATATTTAGAAGCACTATAAACGTTTGGGACTCAGGTCTGACGGGTTTCGCGTTTAGTCTCAGCGTAGCTATTCTGAGACTACACAGAACTAATATTTAGATGTATTGATTAGAGATGTTAGGGTAGAAGAGAAGTAGAATTAAAAGAGGAGTATACAAATAGTATTGGAACTAGAAGAGAGTAGTAGAAGACAAGCAGAAGTGGTAGAACCAGGAATGTATAGAACTAGTGGTAGTAGAGCTAGAGCTAGAACTATGAGCTAGTAGAGCTAGAACTATAGAAGTAGTAGGACTAGAACTACAGAACTAGTAGGACTAGAACTATAGAACTAGTAGGACTAGAACTACAGAACTAGTAGGACTAGAACTACAGAACTAGTTCTAGAATTACAGAACTAGTAGGACTAGAACTACAGAACTAGTTCTAGAATTACAGAACTAGTAGAGAATTACACAGCTAGTGGAGAACATTGAACTAGTAGAGAATTAGAGCTAGTGGTGAACATAGAACTAGAACTATAGATTAGTGATCAGATGCCACACACCTTATTCACACTTTCGCTTATATGGTAGCTTAATTGCCACTGACAATCTTTTCACTGGCAATGCTTAATTGACTTTATTTGAGTCTGTCACAGATGTTTCTAATCTCAAAATGTTGTTGTCTGATGCTACGTGCAAGTTCTCACAAGTATCATTCTCAGTATTATTTTCGGTACAGTGTTTCCCAAAATTATTCAAACCAAATACAATTAATATACAGCATAACATGAAAACTACTTTAGTTTTGTTCGTTGAACCGCTGAAAGAATAATAAATATAAACAATCGTCCAGTTATAAAATTCCTGAATACTGAATTCTTTAAGAGTTGGTGTAACCTTATGTTTTTGAAAGATAGTGCGAAGTGGTACGAAACATTTTGGAATATTGGATGAATTTTTTGTCGCACTGGTTTGAACAATTCGAAAAACTGTATTATTCAGTTTTATTCGCAGTATTCTCAGTATTCTCCGTATTTTTCTCAGTAGTGTTTTTCAAAATTATTCAAACCAATACAAGATTTAATTTACAGGATAACATCTTTAGTTTTTCAACCGATGGAAAGCGCCAAGAATAGTACAGTCTTTTTCAAAATTATTCATACTAGTGCGACAAAAATATTCATACCAATATTTAAAAATTATTCATACTAGTGCGACAAAATAATTCATACCAAAAGCCATAATGTTCTCACCAACTTTTAATAATTTTCAGTGATCAGATATTTTATATCTTGCTGATTGATATTACACTCTATTCTTAGAGTCTTCCAATCAACGGCCAAGCGGACAAAACAAAAGGAGTTTTTATGTTTTATATTAAATCTTGTATTTGGTATGAATAATTTTGTAATGGTATGAATAATTTTGTAATGGTATGAATAATTTTGTAATGGTATGAATAATTTTGAAAAATACTGTATGTATAAGCAATGCAGATATAAACTTTTGATTACTGAATTCTATTAAGTTGGTGTGAAATATTTCGTCATTTGGTTTAAAAATTGTGTGAAGTGGTCTAAACTTTTGAATATTGGTATGAACAATTGTGGCACTGGATGAATATTTTGAAATATTGGTGAATAAATTTGTCGCACTGGATGAATATTTTGAAACACACTGTATTATTGAGTTTTAATCTCAGTATTCTCAGTATTCTCAGTACAGTATTTTTCAATTTATCACCAATATTTCAAAATTATTCAAATCAAATAAATGTTTTAATATACAGTATAACATGAAAACTACTTCAGTTTGACGTTTGACCATTGATTGGAAGACTCCAAGAATAGTATGTAAGAGTAGTCGTTCAGATATAAAATATCAGATTGAAAACTATTAAAAGTAGGTGTGAAAGATTATGCCATTTGGTATGAATAATTTTGAAAAGCACTGTATTCTCAGTATTCTCATTCTCATTCTCATATTTTCATATTCTCATTCTCATATTCTCAGTATTCTCAGTATTCTCATATTCTCATATTCTCATATTCTCATATTCTCATATTCTCATATTCTCATATTCTCATATTCTCATATTCTCATATTCTCATATTTTCATATTTTCATATTCTCATATTTTCATATTCTCATATTCTCATATTTTCATATTCTCATTCTCACTTTCTCACTTTCTCACTCCCACTCTCCTTCTCATGCGCGTCTGTGCACTCTGATATCAACACTTCCTACACCGGCTTATGACCCCCACATGCAATGTCTTCGCCTTCTTCCCGAGCAATCTCCAAGGCAGACTTGCTTGCGAGATTCCAGGAGCGCCATGAAGATGAATTCTCGTCTGAAGCCTTCAAGTTTGACGACCTGCAGGATGTGGACTTGTCATTTTCCAAGTTCAGCCACGTTTCCAGCTCGCTGGCTGCCAAACACGCAGTTAGTGCCGACTCGCTCTCGCTGAAGCACACTTCTCCATTTCTTAAAAAGATCCAACAGCTGGTGACGAATTTGAAGGTGGATGCATTTCCACTGAAGACCACGAAACTGGCAGGAGCACTGGCGGGTTCATGGAAAGACGAAAATGGGGCTGATGAAAATGGTCCTGATGAAAATGGTCCTGATGAAAATGGTCCTGATGAAAATGGTCCTGATCAAAATAATCCTGATCAAAATAATCCTGATCAAAATAATCCTGATCAAAATGATCCTAATCAAAATGGGACTGGGACTGGGAATGGTCCTGGCACAGTCGAAAATCAATTTGGAATAATCCCTTCATTCATCCATAAATCCCCCCAATCTTCAAAAAATAAATCTGTGCCCGCTGTACAAGTTTCCTTAACACCTGCTCAGCGCATTGAAAAACATCAGGCTAATCATGACTTTAACGCCTTGAGTGATTTCGAAATCCACGAGAAAATCGGCCGTGGCGCCTTTGCTGATGTCTACCGTGGCGTCAACATCAAAACTAAAAGTGTGGTGGCCATCAAACAAATTACCTTGGATAAAGACTACGATATCGCCGCGCTCATGGGCGAAATCGATCTCCTCAAGATCTTGAAGCACCCCAATATCGTCAAGTACCATGGTTTTGTCAAAACTCCACACTCGTTGAACGTGTTTTTGGAATATTGCCAGAATGGCTCGCTACGGCAGATCTACAAGCGTTTGGGTCGTGGGTTTCTGGAACTGCGCATCGTGTCATATGTTCAGCCCATTCTCAGAGGCCTCGAGTACTTGCACGAGCAGGGCGTGGTGCACCGAGACGTTAAGGCTGCCAATGTGTTGATCGACGCAGCCGGCGACGTGAAATTGGCCGACTTTGGTGTGGCCACCAAGGTAGCGTCCCTGCATAATACCATCGTGGGTACGCCTAACTGGATGGCTCCCGAATCTGTTTTGGGAGGAGATGGAATCTGCACGGCTTCTGATATCTGGTCATTGGGCGCCACAGTTCTCGAGCTCTTCACCACTCACCCTCCATACCATGATTTGAACCCCATGGCTGCTCTCCACGCCATAGGAACCGATGAGCACCCTCCCATTCCCGTGGGCTTCACACCCATCGCCAAGGACTTCCTATTGGAGTGTTTCCAGAAGCAGCCCAGTCTACGCACCAGTGCCTCTCTTTTGTTGAAGCACCGCTGGCTCAACCAGCCCAATATCAATGATTCCATGGATGACATTAACCGTCCCGACCCGCACCCATCTCAGAGCATAGTGCAAGTACGTGGTCCACCGGCACCAAAATCCGACATGCCTTTTTCGCGGGCCCAGCTTCTCCACAAATTCTCCGAATCCGACACTGAGCTTCTGGACTCGTCTGTGGTGCTCAGTGCGGATAAGCTTCAACTTGCACTCACCAAAGGCAGTCGCGAAGTGGAGGACCAAGACCCATTTTTGGAGCTCGACATCAACAATTTCGACACCAACGAGCTTGAGGTGCAGATGAAAATGGGCTACCTTCTTTCCAAGTTGGTGGCCAAGGTGGCGCTCTGTCAGCAGAACCCCGAGGGGCTCGAGAAGCTGCTTGTTAAAATCACAGGCCGCATTGTTCACCTTGTGGAGAAGTACCCGGTTTCACACGATATTCTTATCCGAGATCATGGTGTGCTCACACTTATGGAGCTCTTGGAGAACACTCTGGAGTTGCACGAAGACCACAAGCTCTGGTTTCATGTGTTGGGCATTCTCAACTGTATCTTCGATAATAACATCGCGCAGATCGAGAACTTCTCTCTTTTGGGCGGCATTCCCATGATTATCCGCTTCTCCAAGCTCTCGTTCGGGCTCAATGTGCGTTTGCAGGTGGTCAAGTTTGTCAAGACACTTCGTCGATCGGAAAAAGCGCTTCTTATGTTTGTTTCATCGGGCGGACTACGCATTCTCTCGCGGTTTCTCGAAGAAGACTTTGAAACCAGCCCCGATTTCCCGTTGGTGGCCATCAATTGCATCCATGAGATCTTGGCCAATGATATCACCCGCTTCAAATCCGACATGTGCCGTATCCTCTCCAAATATGGCGTTCTCTTCTGGTTTGTGGTGCTCTTGAACCGCTTGACGCGCTACGACCAGGTCCATGGGCGCTTTGACCCCGCCGATATCCTGAACACCATCGATAAAATCCTTGAGGTGATTAAATTCTTTGGCCAGGCTGAGGTGCGTGTGCGTATCACCATCTCCAACCCCGACTTGTTCAAGCTCTTGATTAAGGTGTACCCTGCGCTCAGCTTTCCGCGACAAATGGCATTGTTGAAGTTCTTCCGGTCCATCAGCTGCATATCGGAGATTCTTCGGCCGCTCAACTCCGCCGATATCTTGGAATTCTACGTCACGTTGTTGCGCCAATACGTGCCTTCAAACGCCCGCTACAAGGAGGTGGTCAATATCGTGTGCCCTTCTCTCTACAACTGCTGCTACTTGAACCGCGCGCGCGAAACGGAGTTGGCCAAGTTGGGCGCCATCCCACTCTTGCGGGACTTGTCCAGAATCAATCTTCCGTTCCGCCAATTTGTGTTGCCCATTCTCTGTGAACTTGTCTACTGCAAGGCATCGGTGCGCCAGCTTCTCATTAAATATGACGTGGCCACGGTGTACTACAATTTACTCGTGGACCCATACTGGCACTTTAATGCCATGGACTCCATTCTTTACTGGAACTCGCAGGATCCCAAGTTTGATATGTTGCTGTCGCCTATGGGCCGCGACTGCATAGTGAGCGGCTTTATGATGACCAAGGTATCGAACTTGGAGGCGGTGCTCGAGAATTATCTCCGGCTAGTGACCACCAATACGCATGTGGTGCGGCTCATGAGCCGGGACTCGGTGGTGGATAGCATTTTGACCAAGTTGGCGGTGTACAAGAAGTCTCCTGCAGCTAAGGTTTCGCTTCTCCGGCTTCTCCACTGTATTTTAGCCCATGCATGGGGGACGGGTCTTTTGGCGCTCGATGCTGCTACTATCCATGAGGCCATGGATTCGGTGGGAACAGACCCGTCGATTTTGGTAAAAGATTTGGCAAAACGGATCCGTGGGTACTGCACATAGGCCAATATTCATATGCCCGCCCATATGCAGATCCGCATCCCCACAAGTTAACAACGTCAAGTTCGAGACCTTCAAGTCTCCACATCCGTGCAAGCCAAAATTCATTTCTGAAATCCATCCTATTCCATTTTTGAAATCCATCCTACTCCCTACTCTCTACTCCCTACTCCATTGCTCATGCCTCTTTACCCCTCCCCAAGGGTCTCCCAGTTGGATGCTCAAATCTTAGATAATGAATTGTTTTCCCTCTTAAAACAACAACTTACTGAAGCCTTTGCACTTCTTTCCAATAAACCCTGGTCTTATGATCAACATCCTGAGCTTTGGAACTTGGTCCTAAAACTTGTCATATTCCGAATCACTACATTCAAAACTGGCTCGTCTTATGGAAATAAACTCCAGAATTTGAAGCTTCTGGATTCCCGTAGTGGCGCGCTCATAACTGGTGCCACTCGAATGGTTCTTTTGGCCACGATTTTGGGCGACTATGTGCTTCAAAAAAGTCAATCGTATTTATACAATTTCGAGGAAAACAGGCACCAGGCGCTGCGGCTTATTGGCAGCAAACTCAGTGGGTTGGTTGCGCGCCACAACGCATCCATTCTCAGAATATCTAAGGACACGTTTAAAGTGGCCAAGCTCCTCAACACAGTACTCTTTATTGTGTACGGGCGATTCCCCACCATGATGCACCGTGTGTTGGGAATTGTGGTGACGCCGGTGGTGGCAGATCTCCTCAAATTCAATGGATCCAAGGTCAATTTTGAGTTCCAGAACAGGCAGTTGGTGTGGAACGTGATGACGGAATTTTTGGTGTTCATTCTCCCGTTGCTCAATATGCGCAAATGGCGTAAAATGGCCAAGTCCTTAACCAGCAAATCTGGCGAAGGCGTATGTGACGTGGCGACCAAGACCCGCTTCACGGATCTTCCGATTTCACAGTGTGCACTCTGTGTGGAGCTTGTAGAACGGAACCATATGAAGGGTTGTGGAACACAAGTGACCAACGCGTGCGTGACCAATTGCGGGCACATTTTTTGTTATGTGTGTATAACGGGCCGGTTGAATGCGATAGAAAACGGAAATGACCAAGCGGAGCCGTGTCCACGGTGCAGGAAGAAGCTTGAATATTTTCGAGTTTACGGGATGGAAGAATTTGAAGTGGAAGCAATTATTGTTGGTGGATTAGAGAGTGAATCTGAGTCTCAAATTCAGAGTGAGTCTCAATTTCAGAGTGAGTCTCAATTTCAGAGTGAGTCTCAAATTCAGAGTGAGTCTCAATTTCAGAGTGAGTCTCAATTTCAGAGTGAGTCTCAATTTCAGAGTGAGTCTCAATTTCAGAGTGAGTCTCAATTTCAGAGTGAGTCTCAATTTCAGTCTGAGTCTGAATCTCTGTCTGAGTCTCATTCTCTTTCCTCTCCTGATTCTCCCAATTTCCTGTCTGACCTGGACATCTTTGAAGAAAATGAAGATCTAGAAGAACTGGATTTTTAATTCTATCTTAATTGTGATTAAGTCATCTATTATATTCAAATTATTCATACCAGGACAAAATTTCACCAGTGCGATAAAATTCATCAGTGCGAGAAAATATTCCCAATACAAGTTAATATACAGCATAACATGGAAACTACTTTAGTTTGTCCGTTTGGCCGTTGATGGAAGACTCCAAGAATAGTATAAAGCAAAATATTTGATTACTGAAAACTTTTAAAATTGGTGTGAAACATTATGCCATTTGGTATGAATAATTTTATGGCACTGCTACAGTGTGTTTTAAATTATTCATAGCAATGCGATAAATTATACCAGTGCGATAAATTATACCAGTACGATAAATTATACCAGTGCGATAAATTATACCAGTGCGATAAATTATTCAAACCAATACCAGTTAGCATATCATCCCAGTTTAGTTATGCCCGTTTCGGCCGTTGATTGGAAAATCCAAGAATCTTATATACAAGCAATCGTCCAGATAAAAACTATTTAATTACTGAATTCCATTAAAGTTGGTGTGAAACATGCCATTTTGTTTGAATAATTTTGAAATATTGGTATGAATTATTCAAACTAGTGCGACAAAATTATTCATACAGTATTTTTCAAAATTATTCATACAGTATTTTTCAAAATTATTCATACAGTGTTTTTCAAGTTATTCACCAGTGCGATAAAATTCATCAGTACGAGAATATTTCAATACAAGTTAATATACAGCATAACATGGAAACTACTTTAGATTGTCCCTTTGGCCGTTGATGGAAGACTCCAAGAATACTGTATATAAACAACTGTCCAAATAAAATTTCTGATTACTAAATTTCATTAAAGTTGGTGTGATACATTTTGTTTGAACAATTTTGAAATCTTGGTATGAATATTTTTGCGCGCTAGTATGAATAATTTTCAAAAACAGTGTATGAATTAAACTAGTGCGACAAAATTATTTAAACCAATATTTCAAATGTTTCAGTCAACAATCTTTCAAACCTAACGAAATGTGTACACCTTCTAGAATTCAATATTCTGAATCGTAATCTAGATAATTGTCTCATATTTGCTCATTTGTGAAACTTTACTTTTCAACTCCTACCAGATTTCAATATAATGAAATCTTTATCTAGACGATTGCCTACATTTGGAAGTCGACCAATCAATGGTCAAACAGAGAGAATTGAAGTACTTCTTCTGAAGTTCTTATCATTCTAACTATGGTAACTTTTAAATCTATATATTGTGAGTATGCTTGAAAAAAAAATAGAACTAGATTCCATGTTATCTTGTACATAACACTGTATTTGGTTTGAATGTGGAACCTTTTTCAAATTGGTTTGAATAATTTGGCGCGGTAGTTTGAAAAGTTTTGAAAAGCACAGTATTTTCATAATTTTTCATACCAATGCGACAAAAATATTCATACCAAATGGCATAATGTTTCACACCAACTTTGAATAGTATTCAGTAATCAGATATTTTTTATCTTGCTGAAAGCTGTTACATTCTATTTTTAGAGTCTTCTAATCAAGATTTGAAACGGACAAACTAAATAGTTTCCATTTTATGCTGTATATTAAAACTTGTATTTGGTATCAATATTTTTGTAATATTGGTATGAATATTTTTGTCGCACTGGTATGAAAAATTTTGTCGCACTGGTATGAATAATTTTGAAAAAGACTGTATACAGCATAACATGAAACTACATAGTTTTGCTCGATCGTTGATTGGAAGAATCTAAAAATAGCATATACAAGCAATTATCCAGATTTAAATATCTGATCAGTGAAAACTATTAAAGTTGGTGTGAAACAAAATGCCATTTGGTTTGATTAATTGTCGCACTGGTATGAATACAGTTATTTTCAAAATTATTCATACAGTATTTTTCAAAATATTCGTACCAGTGCGACAAAATTATTCATACTAGTGTGACAAAATTATTCATACTAGTGTGACAAAATTATTCATATCAGTATTTCAAAATTATTCATACCAAATACAAGTTTTAATACACAGAATAGCATGGAAACTACTTTAGTTTTATCCGTTTGGCCATTGA
>VATE01000334.1:0-12523 GCA_008065195.1 Metschnikowia amazonensis
GTATGAATAATTTTGAAATATTGGTATGAAAAATTTTGTCGCACTGGTATGAAACATTTTGAAATATTGGTATGAATAATTTTGAAAAAGACTGTACTAGTGCGACAAAATTATTCATACCAATATTTCAAAATTATTCATACCACATAAAACTTTCAATATACAGCATAACATGGAAACTTCTTTAATTTTGTCCGTTTAGCCATTAATTGGAAGACTTTTGGAATGGTATACAAGAACAATCGTCCAAATATTTATTTTCTGATTACTGAATTCTATTAAAAGTTGGTAGGAAACATTTTCCATTTGGTATGAATAATTTTGTAATATTGGTATGAATAATTTTGTAATATTGGTATGAATAATTTTGTAATATTGGTATGAATAATTTTGAAATATTAGTATGAATAATTTTGTCGCGCTGGTTTGAATAATTTTGAAAAATACTGTACTACCGAAGTGAATTAAACTACAGAAAGGACTTTACTACTACTGTCTAATTATAATTATGACACTGTTTAACTACTACTGATGATGACTATGACACTGCTTAGCTAATACTGATGACGACTATGACACTGCTTAACTACTACTGATGACGACTATTACACTGCTTAACTACTACTGATGACGACTATTACACTGCTTAACTACTACTGAACTAACTTAAGTACTACTGCTTAACCCCTAGGCTTAACCACTAGGCTTAAGTACTATCGCATTGAGTCATTGCCGCTTTTGGTAACTGCTTAGGTAATACTGCTTAAGTACTAAATACAATTATCACTACTACAGCCACCACCACTACTCACCGTCTAACATTTCTTCATGGCTTAGTCTACATATCTCATGGCTTAGCTGTAGTGATGACATGGCACTCAGTTGCAGTAGCAAGAACAACCATGCAGTTGGACCTGCATGTTGGCTTGGTACATTCTCCATTCTAAAAATGGGCGAACTTGGCAGCTTAGAAATAGAGGCAGCGCACGTGCAGTCCTGAACATTCCGCTGATTCAAAAGATGCTCTGCACATCAAATGTATATATTTACGCCTTCGGTCTATATGCCGTATCGCTTAGCAGCTCTGCAGTAAACTACAACAATATAGACCCGCGTGTGTGCACTACCCGCTGTTTCACCCTAGTCACGTCTGTACACAGTACCTGCCGCTTCCACCCTAACACGTCTATATGCAGGCGGTGCTGCTTCCCACTGCAGACACATTGTTCGAAATCCTGCACTTAGAACCGACGCGCTAGCCGACGTCTACTGTCGGTTGACGCTTTGTTTCGCCGTGTACTGCACACACCAAGGCCCAGAGCGCCTGCCCTCCACTGCCTGCCCAGAAAGACGGAAAAATCCGGGTCTTTGGCGGGTCCAGAAGCCGCCTGGTCCAAGACGGGCTCCAGGCACGTTGTAAGGCTGCCCCTGCTATGTGTCAGCCTCAGCCCCCCCACGCCCGCCACCGCATCCAAGACTACGCAAGCACGTCATCCGCACCCGCGGGAAGGCATCTAGGGCTTCGAAAACTCCTATTGTCTCATGTAGAAGCTGTGGGCTGTGGACATGATGAGCGCTATATGCACACCGCGGGCGAAAGCCATGTCTTTTTTGGGTAGGCATCGTCTCTGCAAAGAGACCATAGGTTCTAAGCCACCAAAAATGCCCTCCAGAGCCGGTCCAGTCCAGAGCCAAGCCCAGCACAGGCCAGCATGGATCTCGTAAAAGGGGCGAGTGTGCAGTACCGCCCTATGTGCAGTACCGACGCGACAAGGAAAAAATAAACAACGCCAAAAACAATGTGCTGACGACTTCGATACACCCAACAGGAATTCGAGGAAGAACGGCTTTGTTTATCTGCACTGTACCAGAGGCTTCAGTCAATTTGCGACTCGAAATACACGCCATTCCGTCCTTTTCCGTGGATTCCCGCCTCTTCTAACTCCTCCGGCGCCTCCTCGAAACACGCTCCGCTAACAAGCCCGAAGTCGCCCATTCTCCACCAAGAATACGCCAGGAAATCGCTTCTTACTGCATCCACTCTTTTACTACTTTTTTACAGTCAGTTTTCCAGCTTTCCATTGAGCTCCCTCCTGCTCCATTCTGCTCCATTCTGCTCCATTCTGCTTTCCCGCCTTGGCGCCATCCTCGCACCCTTTGCCCACTTGAAACGCTCCTGAAACGCCCCGGAAGCCCCCTTGAAACCCTCCCAAAGCTTCCCTTATCTCGTGGTTCATCGAATTCCAAATGTGCAACGACAACGCCGTGGACGTGGTGTCCATAGACTTGCAGCTGAACCGAACCATGGAATCCGAACATGAACCCGCCATCTACTACGAAGGCACCATCCACGAGGATTTCTTCTACAACCGCCACAATGAGTGCATTTTCGATGACTGTAACTACTTTCCTAGCCTCAAAAACGACGATAGTGAAAGCGCCGTGGTCAAGTTCGATCCCCAACAGCCTGACGAGATCATCTCGGCAACCTTGAAAGCCTTGATTGTGCAGTTGACGTCTCCCGAGATTATCGACTACAACCTCATTTGTGACTTCTTCTTGACCTTCCGCAACTTCACCAAACCCCACATTGTGCTCAAATTGTTGATCACCCGTTTGATTTGGTCCTTGCAGTACATCAACTCCTGGAAACCCGACACTGAACAGCTAGGGAAGTTGGTTCTTCTAAGAACGTTTGTGGTGCTAAGACACTGGATCCTCAATTATTTTGTCGACGACTTCGAGCCTGACGACAAGTTATGTGACTACTTTACCAACAACATCAATGCCATCACCATGAAATCCGGCTTGCTCAAGCCATCAATGAAGTTTGAGCTCAAGATCCTTCTGGACCTCAAAATCCATTGGCTCACCCAGCTCAATGAGTTCTTTCCTCAAAAACAATTCTCCGTGGCGAATGTTCAACTGACGCCCTTGCCGTTGGCATCGGAGTTTTTCGATACTAAGAAATTGACCAAGTCCCCCACCGAGGCGTCCATCCACACTAATCCTTCATACAGACGTTCGGCCATGTTGTCGCTATACGACCAGAAAGCTCACCACAAGGTTTTGATTTACGACCAGAGCCCGTCCGACGAGAATCCCCAGTTGTCGATCAGCAATTTATTGACCCAGCACAAGTCGTCTCGCCAGTCATTGAACATCAAACTCGAGGACTTCAACAAGGAGAACGTATCTCCCCACTCTGCCAAAGAAAACTGGAGTATGCAAAACAACCCAGCTTTTACTGCCACTCCTGCCACCAACAGACAGCGACTCTCCAAACACATCAATCCAAATTTCCAGCTTCCGATTCCATCTTTCAAAAATGTTAGTGTCAAGCACAACTACATGAGCCTTTCAGACTCGTCGTTGGCGTTGAAGAAAACAAAGCCAAATGACGATGATAAGAAAAACCCCACTCACCCTGAAGTGGGCTTCTCCACCAGTGGGCGGATTTCGCTTCCATCATCAAGAATCCAGGAAATCATCCCTGCTACTCCGGTTAAAAAGATGGATGAGAATCTCATCGAGCATTCGCCTTTGAAAAAAAGAATCCAGAGTTTCAGGTCCCCTTTCGCCCCTCCTCGGCCGTTGCATTTGGAAGAAGAGGTTGGAAGGAAAAGATCTTTTAAGAAGGTTGTGGCCAGCTGGACCAAGAATTTCCATACGCCGGATCTCAAGCTGGAATCAGAAACTTTCGCCAAATTGCATGATGACGAGTCCAGTGACGAATCCAATGAAGCAAACCAGAGTTCTGCTGAAGATGAGCCTGGCTGTAATATCGGTGACCGCGTGGATATTCTCAGTGCCAGAATCATTGACGAGTTGGAGTACGTCATCAGATACTATATCAACGATTCGAGCCAAACCATTACCGAGAACACCTATGATGAAATCAACAAGTCTGCCATTGAATTCTCGCCTAAGCGACAAGAAAAGAATGACGACGCGAAGAATTCTGTCCTCTTGCCAGAAATCGAATCGGAAAACTCCGTCAAGCATTTGTCCGCGCAAACCTCCAACAAACACGTCTCCATTCAGGATATTTCGGAGCTCAACATCGAAAAAATCGATAATCTTTTCTGCCAAGAGCAACCGGTGCCGAAAACAGAATCTGTATGTGAAATACCTGCAGATTGTTCCAAGTTATCCACCAGTTCCAAGCGTTCATCTTTTGGGAAAGTCACCAGTATTAATTGGAATGACGAAAATCACCTTCTTCTTGAAAATTCGGCGCTGATGGGTGAAGATAATGATGAAAGGGGTACTAAGTATTTCGACGTTACGTCTGAAATGCAGGAACCCTCTGAAATGCAGGAACTGTGTGATAACCTTGAACTCTCTGAGAATGAGAAACTATGTGAAATTCCAGAAAAGGTGATTGGAGAGGTGATTGGAGAGGTGATTGAAGAGGTAGATCAAAAAGAGGCAGAACTGATTCAAAAAGAGGTAGATCTGACTCAAAATGAGCTAGAGTTGACTCAAAATGAAGCAGAACTGACTCATGAAGCAGAACTGACTCAAAATGAAGCAAAACTGACTCATAAAGCAGAACTCACTCAAAATGAACTCACTCAAAAAGATCACGCCTCTCAATCAAAAGAAACTTCCCAAAACTCTCAATCATACGAGTTTGACTCTAGCGATTTGGAAGGCTACAATGAGGAAGTACATGATTTGGGAATTGCCTTGAGTCCTCAATCTATGCGTCACAGATTAGTGCAGCGCATCAGCTTAAACGAGCAAATTGCCTCTTCTTCCATGAACAAGCGGTTGTCTGCAGTATCCAGAAACTCCAGTGGCTCTATATACAGAAGAGACTCGTCAGTCAAGTCATACATCAGTTATGATTCAGCTTATTCTGTGTTCAGTGACCTCAAAACAGACTGTGCCACCAAGAATTCCAACCTCAAGAAGAAGTTTGGCTACAATGACTTGAGAAAAATGGCCGACATCAAGGATGAAGTCAGATTGAGCAAAGTGTCCAATTACTCCATCACCAGAAACATTAGAGCATCGGGAACTTCGTTTCTTTCGAGATCATCGTCGGCCAAAAAGAGTGTTAGAACAAGTACACTCTATGCCTTGACGGAATTACCCTTCAACCAGGAAACAGAACATACGCTGTTGTATGCTACTAAAGTCTTGAACAATTCTCGGAGACTGTCGCAGCTTTCAGATAGCTCGGTCTTTTCGCAGATGATGAGAGGACAAAAGAAGAAAAGCACAGTCAATGAAACGTCTTTAAAGTCTTCGTTGACATCAGTGGCCATACCTGGAATCAGCCATCACGTGTTGAAGGAGTTGGCGTCGATTCCTGACGAGACATTTACCTGCAAGAACCCGGTTCAGTATGCGTTGTACAAATTGGAAGGTTTGGGCGAAAAAGACTACGAGAATGACACTATTGTGTCTAACACATCTGCAGGAAACCTTGTTCCAGAAGCTCGGGCATCCATTGCCGAGAGAGCCAGATCTTATAGAGATTCTACGGACCGAATTTCTCCCAGCGATGAGCTCTTCAAGCTCGATGCAGAGCGAAGGGAAGCAGAACTATACTTGGATTCCCAGACTGATGAAGTGCCGGTTGCAGTTGCCAAAAACGGCAATAAAACCGTGGATACAGAGCAAATCCTCGAGGAAATCAACAATGCTGTGACCGAGGATGCCATCGACTACTCGTCGGAACTCGAGAATGATTTGAAGAAAAGACCCGTGACTCCCATCAAAACAAAGGAGCGCTTGCCAAAATCCGCTTCGCACCATGCCAACAACTTGAACGCTATGTTCTCTGCACCCAACACCGAGAGTCCCTACTCGTTTTTGAGTCCGAAAATTGTTTTCGACGGTTACTCTTTAAAGACGTCGACGTTGAACATCGAGCACGTGATGGCAGAGAAAACCCACGTTTCATTTATTTTGAGCTACAGTGCCAAGTCCATTGCCCAACATTTCACACTCATTGAGAAGGACATGCTCCAGGAAATTGATTGGAAGGAGTTGATTGAGCTCAAATGGAATAAAGACTTGACGCCTGTGAACAGTTGGTTGGGCATTTTGGTCAATGAAGACTACTACAACAAAAACAAGGGCGTGAATTTGGTGATTTCGCGCTTCAACTTGGTGGTGAACTGGGTGATTTCCGAGATTCTCATGACGGCAAGAGAAGACGAACGGCGAATCATCATCTCCAGAATGATCCATGTTGCATACCACTGCTACGAGATGCAGAACTTCTCCACATTGATGCAGTTGATTTTGGCCATCACCAGTGAAAAAGTCAACAAATTGAAGGACACATGGAAAGGCTTACCGCCCGGAGACATTCTCACGCTCAAGCACTTGGAGCAGTTGACGTGTCCAATGAAAAACTTCGTGAATATCCGGTTGTGCACGAACCAAATCACTCCATCCAAGGGATGTATTCCTTTTGTGGGTTTGTACCTTTCGGATTTGGTATTCAATGCCGAAAGGCCGAAATTCATCAAGGCCAAGACGCCGTCTCAAAGGGACACCACCAACGAGACCAGTTTCAGCAGCGCAGGCAGCAGAGAGGACGACACCATGATCAACTTTTCCCGTTTCCGAACCTCCGTGCATATTGTCAAGTCTTTATCACAATCCATTGAATGGGCTGCCAATTACGATTTTCCCATTGACCAAGAATTGTTACGAAAATGTCTTTATGTGAAGTCATTAGATGAGGGAGAGATGAATCACTGTGTTGAAGTTTTGACCAGTGAATGAGAGGACCTTGAAAGACGACCTTGAAAGATGACCTTGAAAGACGACCTTGAAAGATGACCTTGAAAGACGACCTTGAAAGACGACCTTGAAAGACGACCTTGAAAGACGAGGTGACTGAAAACGAAGGACTATACAAAGACCAAGACAACATGACCTACAACTCCCTTAATGTCCTTCTGCGTACAGGACACCGTTGGCCTAGTGTTGATGTGAAGCTGCATGTTTCACCATGCGTTGCAACCACAGAGCGCATTTGCGCCATTAGAGAAGTATATAAATGCGTAATTCCCCATGAATTTTAATGATTTAATTTGCAAAGGGCCGCTAGTAGATGATTAACTGCACATGAAAAATATTTGAACCAAAGGGGCTTAAATGATAGTGAAGCTGACTAAGCGACATTTAAATGTTCATAAGTCAAAGTAAGTGTGCTTAAACTATGTTATTCATGAGAAGTTTTTCTATACTTAAATTTATTCGTGAGAAGTTTTCTATGATTAACTATATTATTCATGAGAAGTTTTCTATGATTAAACTATAATATTTATGAACATATTTTTCCATGCTTAAATTATATTATTCATGAGAAGTTTGTCTAAGCTTAAACTATAATATTTATGAAAATATTTTTCTATGATTAAACTATAATCTTTATGAACATATTTTTCTATGATCAAACTATGTTATTCGTGAGTCAATAGTTAGCCTATAGTCTAGTTTATGGTTATTCATGAGAAGTTTTTCTATGCTTAAACTATGTTATTCATAAAAAAGTCTGTCTATGCTTAAATTATGTTCATGAAAAAGTTTTCTATACTTAATTATGGTTACTGATGAGAAGTTTTTCTATGCTTAATTATGGTTATTCATGAGAATTTTTCTATGCTTAAACTATGTTATTCATGAGAAGTTTTTCTATGCTTAATTATGGTTATTCATGAGAAGTTTTTCTATGCTTAAACTATGTTATTCATGAGTACAGTGTTTTTGAAAATTATTCATACCAGTGCAACAAAATTACCAGTGCGACAAAATTTCAAACCAATACAAGTTTTAATTTACAGAATAACATGGCTACTTAAGTTTTTACCGTTTCGACCGTTGATTGGAAGACTGCAAGTTTAACATACATAAGCAATTGTCCAGTTATATAATTTCTGATTACTGAATTTTATTAAAAGTTGGTGTGAACATTATACTATTTGGTTTGAATAATTTGTCGCACTAGTTTGACTAATTTTGAAATAAGTTTGAATAATTTTGAAAAACACTACTGTATTCAAACCTATTTCAAAATTATTCAAACTAGTGCCACAAAATTATTCAAACTAATGCCACAAAATTGTTCAAACTAATGCCACAAAATTATTCAAACTGATGCCACAAAATTATTCAAACTAATGCCACAAAATTATTCAAACTAATGCCACAAAATTATTCAAACTAATGCCACAAAATTATTCAAACTGAATAGAAGTTTCAATTTACAAGATAACATAGAAACCACTCTGGTTTTGTCGGTTTCTACCCTTGATTGAAAGACTCCAGAAATAGTATACATAGACAATCGTCTAGTTATAAAATTCCTGATTACTGAATTCTATTAAAAGTTGGTGTGAACATTATACTATTTAGTTTAAAAAATTGTGCGAAATGGTACGAATATTTTGCTATGGTATGAATAATTGTCGCACTAGTTGGAAATTCTGAAAACACTGTAATATAACTATGTTATTCATGTGTCAAAGTTAGACTATAGTCTAGTCTATGCTTAATTATGGTTATTCATAAAAAATATAGTCTATGCTTAAATTATGTTATTCATGAGTCAATATTTAGGCTATCTACGGTTATTCATGAAAGTTTGTCTATGGCAGTTGCATGCCGGATTGGTGGGAGATGGTAGCCATTTTTTCGGCGCAAATTTTGGGTCAAAAAGAAAACCAATCTTATGCTGCCCCGCAAGATCGCGACGCATTGCTAAGCGCATGCGACACTTGCGTTCAGACCCCGAAACCGCGTTTGGTGAAGTTCCCGGAAACCACTAGAATCGACAAAACAAAAATAGCAACACGCCTCCGTGAGCTCATTAGACGTCTTCATTTACGTTCAACCATCGCAATTTTGAAGTCTCAATCAAGAGAATCAGAAATTTGGAACAGACATTACTTCAACACTTCAAAACATTTGATCAGTTGATACAATACAATAAGTTATCAGAAGTGATACTTGGTACTTGATAATTGGTACTACTGATAATTGGTACTACTGATAATTGGTACTACTGATAATTGGTACTACTGATATTTGATACTTGATACTTGATACTTGATACTTGATACTTGATACTTGATACTTGATACTTGATACTTGATACTTGATACTTGATACTTGATACTTGATACTCGGTACTATACTTGTTACTATACTGACACTTAGTACTACTGATACTTGGTACTATACTGATAATTGATACTTGGTACTATACTTGTTACTATACTGTTACTTGTTACTATACTGATACTTTTTACTTGTTACTTGTTACTATACTGATACTTGCTACTTGCTATTTGCTATTTGTTTATCCCTAATGGCTAGAAGAAAAAATCCTCGGGTCTACATCGCCGCTTTGGCTGTGGCCTCTGTTGCAGCAGTCGCATACAAGGCATATGATTTTCTCAGCAAGAAAGACGAGGATGAGGATGAGGTGCAGGTGGAAACCTCGTCGGGTGTGAAGATCGCAAACCCTAGCAAATCTATTGCCTTGACATTGCTGCACTCCATCTTGAGCTCCGACTTGCCTCTTTCCGATATCCTTCTCTCTGCTCACAACGTGACCTTCATCCTTCCTCCATATCTTTCACTTGACGATCTCGAGCAGAGAATCGAGCTTGAAGAAACTGGACCATTGCCGCAATCGATCACCCACAATTACAAGCTTTTGAAATGCTCCAACATTGATGGGTACTTCAACATCCTCAAGAATCTCCGGCCTGATAAGTTGTTTGTGTGCTCAGAAGACTTGGGCATTGCGGAGTCGGCGCCTGCAGATTTGTCCAGGTTCGTGAAGGAGGTTGTTACCCTCGACCAAAACAGCGACCATGTCTATAACGTTCTCTCTAAAGTTTTTTTGAGATAATGTTGGACTAACTAAGTTTGGATCTATTGGGATACTTTATGACTAGTGTAAGTCTTTAATCTTGATGGAATATTGATGGAATGGGATATTGATGGAACTGATGTGGAATTGTTGTGGAACTGATGTGGAATTGTTGTGGAATTGTTGTGGAATTGTTGTGGAATTGATATGGAAATAATGTGGAATTGAATATGGAATTAAATATGGAATCAAATATGGAATTGAGTATGGAATTGAATATTGATGGAATGGAATTTTAATGGAATCGGATTCTAATTGAATCAAATTAAAATGGAATCGAATTAAAATAGAATTCAATCTTGATGGAATTCAATCTTAATGGAATCTAATTTAATGGAATCTAATTTAATGGAATCTAATTTAATGGAATCTAATTTAATGGGATCAAATTTAATGGGATCAAATTAAAATGGGATCGAATATGGAATGGAATCTTAATGGAATCCATTCTTGACGGAATTCAATATTATGGAATCCAATATCATGGAATCCAATATTATGGAATCGGATTTTTAGGGCATTTAATTAAAATGGAATCGAATTAATATGGATTCGAATATGGATTCCATTCTTAGTGGAATCGAATTGAATAAAATCAAATATGGAATCCAATTTAATGAAATCTTAATGGAAGTTAATGAAATCTTAATGAAATTTAATGAAATTTAATGAAATTTAATGAAATTTAATGAAATTTAATGAAATTTAATGAAATTTAATGAAATTTAATGAAATTTAATGAAATCTTAATGGAATTTAATGAAATCAAATATGGAATCCTATAATGAAATCTAAATGGAACCCAATTTAATGGAATCAACTAATATTATGACAAGAAATATGTACGTGTCTTCTGGCCAATCTATCTTTATTGCAATGATATCAATTAACAAATACTTGTCCTGGCCGTATGACAACTGACAATACTTGACTATCATCTCCATTGCTATGACAATAATTAACAAATACTTGTCCTGGCCATAAGAATGACAACGACAATACTTGGCTATCATCTTCCTTGCAATGACAACTTTATGACACAGAATCCATTATCTTCTCGCCAATCTATCTTCCCTTGCAATGGAGTCGATGCTCGTTCCAAACATCAATTGCCCCAAGCCCTCGGAAACCTCCAAGATCTTCTTTGCGTCCTTGTAGTGGGTCACCGCATCTACTACCGCCTTGGCCAACCTCTCGGGGTTTTCCGACTTGAAAATTCCCGACCCCACAAAAACTCCGTCACATCCCAACTGCATACAAATGGCAGCGTCACCAGGAGTGGCCACGCCTCCAGCAGCAAAGTTGACCACTGGAAGCTTGCCATTATCCTCAATCAATTGGCGAAGGATTTTCTCATCCACGCGGAAATCGAACGCGGCGTTCTTGATGGCCAAGTCATCGCCCTTGAGCTTCAACACCTCGTCGATTTGCTCCTTAACCTTGCGAATATGCTTCACCGCCTCGGAGATGTCTCCGGTTCCGGCCTCTCCCTTGGTCCGCAACATGGCAGCGCCCTCATTAACTCTTCTCAAAGCCTCGCCAAGATCCTTGGCTCCACACACAAACGGCACGGAGAAGTTATCCTTTTCAATGTGGTGGGCCCAATCCGCAGGCGTCAAGACCTCGGATTCGTCAATGTAGTCCACGCCCAATTCCTGGAGCACCTGGGCCTCGACAAAGTGCCCAATACGGCACTTTGCCATCACGGGGATGGAAACCGCCTCCATGATGGCCCGGACCATGGCGGGGTCCGACATCCTGCAGACTTGTCCTGAAGCTCTCATATCGGCAGGGATCCGCTCCAAGGCCATCACAGCACATGCGCCCGCTTTTTCGGCAATCACAGCCTGCTCCACATTGACGACGTCCATAATGACTCCGCCTTTCAACATTTGCGCCAAGCCGGCCTTGATTTTGAAGTCACTCATTTCTGGAAGTTGTGGGAAGAATTGAGACTTGGTGGCGATGCGAAGTTTACTTTTTCGGCCTTAGTTTTTTTCGAACCTTTTTGATGGTCGAGATTATTTCTGGCTCAGCGCTTTTTGGGATGGCGCCGAATTTCTGCCCAAGCCACGTATTCATAGGTATTGTTAGCCTGCATGCATGCATTGACCAGCGCATGAGGAGGAGCGACACGGTCTACGTGGAGAATCCGGACTTAGGCTTCTTAAGGCCAAAGCCTTGTGGATTGCCCCTAAATTGACAGAAGGACTTCCAAAAGGCTTCGGATGCTATCTTCACGTGCAATTCCTTTGAGTCGACGTGCGAGCCCGCCGCATATGCAGAGCGACGACCGGAGTTACGTAGTGAGTGTATCGCGAGTTTTCAGGGCCCACTTGCACCCGAAGTTGCCCGCGACTTTCTAGCGCATTCCACATTGTCTTTCGGGAAGTCACGGGAGGCTGGAGGATGCGGTGAAAATTGAACTTCACGAGATGCCAAAAGCTTGGCACGCACTGAGCATAGATGATTGAGCATTGATTATTGAGCATTGATTATTGAATGGTCATTAAATATTGACTATTGATTGACTATTGATTGACTATTGATTGACTATTGATTGACTATTGATTGACTATTGATTGACTATTGATTGACTATTGATTGACTATT
>VATE01000030.1:4862-105159 GCA_008065195.1 Metschnikowia amazonensis
CAGACTTGGTACTAACATTCAGAAGCCATGCCACTGGTCAAACAAACTATCCAGTAATGAACCCCATGCGAGCCTATGGATTGTGAGGATGCAAGTGAACCCTTAGAGGTGGGATTGCAAGCATCGTGTAATGAACCTTGGCGACCTGGACGGGATTGTGAAACATAGTAAGTTGGACCAAGAGGCACTTGGCTCTACATAAAGGTATCGATGCCACCGGTCACGTAGCCACAGGCTAACTAACATTAGAATAGTTATAAAAATTGCAAGAGATTTTGAAAAGTGTAGGTAAAGAGGTATCATGAAAGGTGGAGCTTTATAGTGCACTGTATTTCCATAAACACCAGCATTTTTAGTTCTTGAGCTCCGGGGAATGAAAAATTGAAGGATGAAAAAATTCATTAACTATAATCTGTACATGTTATAATTCAGATTTTATTCAAACTGGAACATTGTATGATGTACTCTATACAATTTGTAATATACTAATACTGCACATTTCCTAGACTATATTCCAACTCTAGAACTCTAGATTGCCCTGAAAAATTACCAAACAAACAATGCATCCGTATTTTAGCTACTATTACGTAAACATATCTACTATGTCCAATGGTTTGACTAGCCCTATAAATCCAGGCTCCATTAAGCTAAGTCATTTACATTCTGTTGAACGTGCAGGACATCAGTGCATCCCAAATGGTTCTGCCTAGGACGACACCAAAATGCACACATTTTTTGGGCTAAAACAATCAGATGAAAAAATGTTTTATAGAAGACAATAGAAGATGGTTAGTTCGTTATCACAGTCCTAACCGAGCTCTATTTAAGAAGGAAGTCTGTCTCACTTTTGGAAGAGCGAACTTCAAGGAGAGTAGTGAGTTAGGAAATTCATAGTATAGGAAATATGGAAGCGTGAAGAACTTCAACTAAATGCATGAATTATGACTACTGAACTCATGAAGTATGTTACTGAACGCATGAAGTATGTTTACCGAAGTTAGATTGATAGAAGATAAGTATCGTGTATTCTGCATATATGCGTCTCTTGGGCTAAGAGCGCAACACATTCAGTCTTTTTCAAGATTAGTGCGACAAAATTATTCATACCAATACTTCAAAATTATTCATACAGTGTTTTTCAAAATTATTCAAACCAATATTTCAAAATCATTCATACAGTGTTTTTCAAAATTATTCAAACCAATACTTCAAAATTATTCATACAGTGTTTTTCAAAATTATTCAAACCAATATTTCAAAATCATTCATACAGTGTTTTTCAAAATTATTCATACCAATACTTCAAAATGTTACCACTACGCACAATCTTTCAAACCAAATAGCGTAATGTTTCACACCAACTTTAATAGAATTCAGTAATCAGAAATTTTATATTTGAACGATTGCTTATATATGCTATTCTTGAAGTCTTCCAATCAACATTGGAAATGGACAAAATTAAAGTGGTATCCATGTTATCCTGTAAATCTAAACTTGTATTTGGTTAGAATAATTTTAAAATATTGGTTTGAATAATTTAAAAAAACAGTGTAACATATAAGACCTGCATAGTAACCGATCTTGTATGTCCAGTTGTTCTGCATAATCAACACTACTACATTGTAACTCATTTAACTCATTCTATCTTTACACTCTAGCTCTAAATCTCAACTTTTCTACTCTTTAAAATTCTAAGACAATTCTCATCTCTAATTCTAAGTTTATATTCCAATTCTTCCAATTACAACTCTACATTCTTCTAACTATACATATATTCCACTTCTAACTCTACATATATTCCACTTCTAACTCTACATAAATTCCAATTCTAACTCTACATATATTCCAATTCTAACTCTACATATATTCCAATTCTAACTCTACATATATTCCAATTCTAACTCTACATATATTCCAATTCATCTCTCATTTCTTACTCTGTACTTCAACTTCTCTTTGCTGGATCCTAGTCTGAATATTACGCGGCTCGCGCCGCGCATTGCGTAATTTTAATCACCAATCAAAACCGCGTGCCTACATCCAACACCGAGCACGCTCACCTACACTCTTCTCAAGACTCTTCACTATCCACATCATGTCTGCCTACAAACAAGCTGGAATCTCGTTGACCAGAGCCATGGACATTGCTGCCAAGGCCGTCAGAAACTCGTTGAAGGCTGACTTTAAGGTTGCCGCTGAGAAGAGAGGATTGACCGAAATCAAGTCGCAAAAGTTCGAGAACGGCAAGGCTTCCGAGCCAAAGAGCTTGTCCAAGTAAAAAACTTGGCGAGGCGACACAAGGAATGATTCACATAGATATGATATAATTGAATATACTGAGCATGATCTACTTTACGTAGGAGCAGAGATCTATGGAATGAATATACTGAGCATGATCTACTTTAGAAGCAGAGTTCTATGGAATGAATATACTGAGCATGATCTACTTTAGAAGCAGAGTTCTATGGAATGAAGATATATGAGCGTGAGTCATAGATGGATTTTGGATCTTGATGAATCTTGGACATTGATAAATTTTGGACCTTCATAAATCTTAGAACTTGATGAATTTTGGACCTTCATAAATCTTAGAACTTGATGAATTTTGGACCTTCATAAATCTCCTTCATAAATCTCCTTATAAATTAGACCTCCATAAATTTAAACCTTCATGATTCTTATCACTAATTATACCGATCGTCACCTAATAAATACTATATACACTTTTTACCCAGCCTACGAAATATCGGTGCCAGGAGAACTCACGCGTCTGACGTTGTCGGCTTCCTCTGCAAACTGCTTAAGTAACCGTTCCCGTTCTTCGTGCGGTAAGTCGTCCATCTTAGACATGATGTTCATAAGGTCTGCCTCGTAACTCTGCCTCTTTTCAATCTCCTCGGCCTCATGGTCCAACTGCTCCTGCTTCTGCTGCTCTTCCTCGTTGATCTTGTCCTCGTGTTCTTTAAAGGTCTTCTCATCTAAGAGTCTTGAGAGCTCCGAAGATGAGTCGTTGATGAGCTTGATGAACTTGCCTTGTTCCACAACCTTGCCGTGCTTGCCAAGAACAATCACATTCTCAGACTTGGATATGGTGGAAAGTCTATGCGCAATGGAAATAATGGTCATCTTTCCCTGCGACGTAAGCTCCCGGAGTGTTTCGTTGATCAATGTCTCCAGTTTGGAGTCCAATGCAGACGTGGCCTCGTCCAAAATCAAAACCGCAGGCCGCTTTATTAGAGCTCGAGCAATTGCCACTCGTTGTTTCTGACCCCCAGAGAGAGACGCACCTCTGGACCCAATGATAGTATCGTATCCATCAGGAAAAGACTCTATGAAGTCACTGCAGTTCGCCTGGCGGGCAACATCTCGAATGTCTTTCATTGTGAGCACACTCAACTGTTTTGGCGTTAGGCCATACACAATGTTTTCTAGAATGGTGCCTGAGAGAAGAACTGGCTCCTGCTGCACAATGCCAATGATCTTTCTCCTGAGCTCTCTCACTTGGAGGTCATTGATGTTGGTGCCGCCAATCTCCACTGCTCCTTCATTCACATTGTAGGCCCTCAAAAGAAGACTGGCCACCGTAGATTTCCCTGCACCAGAGGGTGCAACAAAACAGGTGCTGGAGCCAGAAGGAATATCAAAACTCACGCCGTCAAAGATCAAGTCGTTGGGGCGCGTTGGGTAGCTGAACTTGACGTTTTTGAATGAAATGTCATTGGCTATAGGACCAATCAACTTCTCGCCTCTAACTGAGGGCACGCGGTCCTTGAAGTCTATCAACTCAAAGAGCTTCACTCCTGCTCCTGCACCCTTCATCAACTCCATGTATGTTGTTGTGAGACTGTAAAGCGCCAGGTTGAAGAACTCCGAGTACATGGTGAAGGCCACAACGTCACCCGTGGTCATTTGCCCATTGAGAATCAAATACACTCCTAGCGCAATGCATGACAAGTATCCTGTGTGGTAGAGCGAGTAGATTGAAACCGAGTAATTGGACTGCGCCAATGCCTCTTTTTTGGCCACGCTCACCACGTTCCGCAACTGGTTTGAGTACTTGCGAAGCTCTTTATCCTCACCGGTGAAAGCCTGGATCAACTTCACCGAGTTCAACGTTTCCTCGCTGACTTTGGTCAACCCGGCTGTGGCATTCTGCAAACCTGTCGACAAGGAGCGGATCTTCTCGCCGTACCACACCGAACCAAAGGTAATTGGAGGAGAAATCAACATCATCACACCAAACAAAATAGGGTTGATCGAAAACATCATGTACGCACTGATCATGCCAAAAAGCACGTTTTTGAGCCCGTCTGGTAAGTTGCTCGTGATCGACCGAGACACGACGTATGCATCACTCGAGAGCCGAGAAATAAGATCTCCGGCTTTATGCTTGTCCTGGTCATAAAAAGCCGAGTCGTGCCGCACCAAATGCTTCATGACTCTAAGCCGGAGCCGTGCCACCAAGCGCTCGCCCAAAATCTTCAAAAGCCAGATACGGGCCCAGAAGCAGAGCGCACTGGTCATCATGAACGGCACCATGACCCCAAACACCGTGGTGTACTTGTAGCCCCAAATCATCAAGTTCCCCTGGTCATCCTTGAGGTTTTCGTTGAAAGCATCAATCGCAGAACCCACCAATTTGACCGATGTGGTAGGGTATAGCACAGCAAACAAAATGAACGCTAGAGCGTAGATGAAGAGCTTCAAATCCGGCCGGCCGAGCTGGAAAATGCGGCGGATGGTGCGCCAGTTTTCCCGGAACTTGATCTTCTGATGCGCCTCCTTTTCCCGCTCCTCCTTGATGACCTGCTTCTTTTTTAGCTTGGATTGTTCCAAATGCTTCATCACAGGCTCGTACTCCAGCATGACTTGTGACACGTGCTTGGCGTCTTCTGAATCTAGGTCTTTAGCGTCCGAATTAAGCAGCCTCCTTGTTGTCACCGCCGCAAAAAGTGTGGTCTTTGGCTTGCTGTTCTGCATGCTTCTTAGACCCACGTATACGGACGACGGAAGCACTTTGGGGTGCAAGCTCAACGCACGGACGGGGGCATATGCAGAAGCAAACACCGGCGTGTGCCACCTAAGACCCACAATACTGCGTGGTTTGAACAAGGGCCTTAAGGACCCTAGCGATAGCATTGAAAGAGGACTTGCAGAGTGACGGCCGGTCGCTGTGAGAGCCCGAGAAATGGAGCGCCTGTTGTGTGCAGGATGTGTCATTTTTCTACGAGCTCTTAAACTGACGAGAAACGTAGCTTGAAGTCATGATGCAGAAAAAAAGTAGCACTATATTATTAATAGTAGTATGGGAATATTCTTAGTACTACGGGAAATAATAGTAGTATGGGAATATTATTAGTACTACGGGAAATAGTAGTAGTATGGGAATATTATTAGTACTCTAGAAAATTAATAGTACTATGGCAATATTAATAGTATGGGAAAATTAATAGTACTATAGTACTATGGGAAAATTATTAGTAATATGGGAAAATAATAGTACTATGAGAATATTATTAGTACTATGGGAAAATAATAGTACTATGGGAATATTATTAGTACTATGGGAAAATACAGTATCTTTCAAAATTATTCATACCAATATTTCAAAATTATTCATACCAATATTTCAAAATTATTCAAACTAGTGCGACAAAATTATTCAAGCCAAATGGCATAATGTTTCACACCAACTTTTAATAGTTTTCGGTGATCGAAATTTTATATCTGGATTGCATATATACTATTGTTGGAGTCTTCCAATCAACGGCCAAACGTACAAAAAAGTAGTTTCCATGTTATGCTGTATATTAAAACTTTTATTTGGTTTGAATATTTTTGAAATATTGGTAATAATTTTGTCGCACTGGTATGAACAATTTGAAAAATACTGTAATAGTGGGAATATTATTAGTACTATGGGAAAATAATAATACTATGGGAAAATAATACTACTATGGGAAAATAATACTACTATGGGAAAATAATACTACTATGGGAAAATAATAGTGACACTACATCACCACTCACACTCTATCATTTCTTAAGATCTAAACTCTTCTAAACTGCTCTATCGACAAAACTCTGGATCATACCAACTTCAGACTCTTCATACTCACGTACCTCGATGGTTCCATCATCCATCAAAACAGTATTGGCCTGAATAAGCTGCTTTCTGGGCAATTTCTTCAGGAGAACCACATCTCTGAACTTAGCGTACTCCTCAGTGACTCCCGTGATCTCATCATAGTAAGCAAGTCCCTCTTTGACGTTGGCTGTGCTCTTGAAAATGTGTAAGCTGGCTAAGAACTCACGCAAAGCATTCACAGCCTCATTGTCGAGCTTGGTCTCGTCGATTACTAACTCCAAATCCTCGAAATCCTCTTTAGAGTGCTGGAGTGAAACCACCCCGGCTCTGTGCAAGCACTTGAAGATACCAAATCTGGCCTGCATGTGGGCCTGGCCCCATTTCTTGGACTCAGGGTCCCAGAACTCCAAACCGATTAAACCGGCTCTGGCCATGAGAAGAGTTGCAATCAATTTCACATCTTTTTGGTTCTCTTCGCCTTCAATTTCAAAAATTGGAAGCACCTCCGCAGGCTTGAACAAAATGAGGTACAATGCAACCAACTCAGCCCTGCATTCTTCAAATGACCCAGCAGATGCACCAAACAACGAGCCCCAGGTCTGGTTGGGTCCGTAGTATGTCTTAATTTCGGGATGTGCCTCCTTGTCGAAGTTGTACTTGCCCTCGCTCGTTTCCTGTAAGAGCTTACCAGTACCGTGGCCAAGCAACTCGTGCAAGCCCACTTGTACTTCGAAAGCATCGTCTCTCCACTTTCTGAACTTCTCTTGCAAAGCCTCGTTCACGAAACTGATGACCTCCTCCTTTTTGGGCTTCTTAGGGTTGGCACTCAAAACATTGCCAAGAGACACATTCTTGAAGCCGAAATTCAATCTGACATCATCGTAGTTTGGGATGTTGATACCTGCAGGCACGCCAGATCCGGCAAATGTCAAGACTTCCAAAGAAGTAAAGTCTGGAGGAGTGAACTTGTCCTTTTCATAGAGCTTGTCCCAAGGCAAGAAAGGAATCAACACAGTAGCGTTGTTGACCAAAGTCGAGAACTTGGCCGTACGTTCTTGGTTGACCATTGCAACTAAGCCTTCCCATTCACCACGGACTCCGGAAGGGTCTCTATAAGTTTCGATAAAACCAATATTGGACTCCACTGCAGGACCCAAGTCCTTGACCCACTGGATTTGAGAGTCCTTGTGGGCATTCATAGAACCAGTCTCGAAAGATTCGGCGTATGAAGCAAGCATCTGTTTCTGGATGGGGTTGGCGGCAACTTCTCTTGCTGCTTTCATGTGGTGAGTGATGTGAGCAAACTCAGCAGCATGGTCGCCGAATTCAATTTTGATGTTGACGCCATCTTCTGAGAGCTCATTTGGGTAGTAGCTGGTGGTATTTTTCTCAAGGGCACTTGCCACCTTGACGGTAAACTGGTTGTCGGAGACTTTGGTGACCCTGGTGTTTTCGGGCATGATACCCTTTTTGGCCAAAGCAGAATTGACAGCCTCAATTTCAGCCTTTGTAATCACAGAAGCACAGTCAGGGTAGTAGCTTGACAATTGGCCCTTTTCTGGCCATCCCAACAACCCAACAGAAGTGGAGTACAAAGGAGCCTCAATCTTTTCGTAAAGAGCGCTCAATTCTTCTCCAGCAGCCTTGACGATACTTGCAAACAGCTTGGAGTCCAATGCAGGCACGAATTTCTTGTCACCAAACGACTTGTAGTTACCCAAGTTGGATAAGAATTGCGAGGCATACTCCAAGTACAACACCACGGATTTCTTGTCAATTTTAGCCAACGTCAGGATGTAGTCGTCGGTGGTTTGAGGGGATCCCAATGCCGTGTGAACTGCCAAAATCAAGTCGTAAATGCCCTCGCTCTCTGGCGACACAGATCTCAAAACTGCTCTGGTACCCCAGTGAGAGGCTCTGGACAAGTGGTGAGCATACCTCTTGAGTTCATCGTTAGCCAATTGGTCAAAGTGCTTTTTTGCAGAAAGCAAGATGATGGGCGCTTCGGAATCGGCTATAAAAGTAGACATGGTGCTATGAAATCCTGTAAGGTAAGCTGTGTGATAAATAGGGAAGTGTCATTCTTATTTATGTGGAGTGATTTCGCGGTCGCGGGGGCCGTTCTGGGGTGTGGCATCAGAGCCGTACCAAAACAACTACAAAGACACGTGACTCTCGGAAATTATGGACAAAGAGGTAAAATCCGACACGGCTTTTTGTTTGAAGTACATTAAGGACTTAATTTTGGAACTGTGGTGGTTTTGAATACTGGCTGGCCAAGAAGTCTTTTGCTGGTCCATGCACGCAGCGGTGCACTGGTTCCGCACTATGCCAACTATTGGCCCGATTAGAGCGTACATTCGAATACACTGTACATTATAATACACCGTACAGTCGATTACACCGTACAGTCGATCACACCGTACACTCGAGTGCAGAAGTCTGGAAACACACTCCATTAATTACTTCACCACATCAACGATAACGATCCTAAACTCTTTGGAGTAGGAATAACCCGTAAATCCCAAGTTTCCAATCTGGTGTACGGGTGTGCCTGCACAGTGTCCCCAGTGATCCAATGTCCGACCTCCGCCTCAGTAGGTTGCGGCTACACCCAGTGTTCCATAAAATACCTAGTTCCCGTGTTTGGCCATGGAAAAAATCGACATATCAAAAAATTCAAAGAGCATTGAGGCTCTCTACAACAAGATCGTGCGTGGCGATCCAAGCACATCCTACGGAGTGTTCACCGTCGATAAGAATGGCGTTCTTGACGCCAGCTCTTCAGGAAATGGAGACTTGGATGAGTTTGTGGATGAATTCAACGACGGCTCCGTTCAGTTTGGCTTAGCCCGTGTTACCGTTCCGGGCTCTGATGTCTTCAAAAATATATTATTGGGATGGTGCCCCGACAATGCTCCTGCCAAGTTGCGCTTGTCTTTTGCTGCCAACTTTGCAGACGTGTCTCGTATTTTGTCTGGGTACCACGTTCAAATCACTGCTCGTGACTCGGACGACTTGGATGTCCAGGACTTGCTTTCGAGAGTTGGAGCTGCTGCTGGTGCAAGATATACTTTGCACAGCGCCACTGCTGGATCTAAAGGTCCAGTCAAACTGACCACGCCAATCACCCCAAAGCCATCTGTGATCAAACCCAAGCCAGTGGATTCAAAGTTTCCGGAATCCAAATCTAGTGAAGATGAATCAAAACCAAAGCCTGCGTTCGGTGCCAAGCCTACCTTTGGAGCAAAGCCCACATTTGGTGCGAAACCCACATTTGGTGCTAAACCCACATTTGGTGCTAAACCTACATTTGGTGCTAAACCTACATTCAGCTCTAACTCTTCCGCTGATTCCAAACCTGACTCCGCCTCCCAAGATGACGGATGGGGTGATGAGAAAGAAATTGAGGAGCGTGACTTCGAAAAAGATCCATTGAAGTACGAGCCTTCCGCCTACAAGCCTACCAAGGTGGACATTGAACAGTTACGCAGCCAAAAATCTGATACGATTTCATCGACACCCAAGCCGGAGTCTTTTGAGAAGCCGGCCAGTCCTGCGCAAGAGGAGCCCAAGAGCTTGAGCGATAGAATGTCTGCCTATGAGTCCAACAATGATGGCAGACTCACCTCTTTGCCAAAGCCCAAGACTTCCAACTCTGTTGCTTCTCGCTATACGCCTGCCAAGCCTGCACCTGGAGCTCCAGCTTTTGGGTCTAAGCCATCTTATGGGGCTAAACCTCACGTGCTCGAAAAGCCCGCCAAGAACGATACTCCAGAGGGTGTTTTCAAGGTTCACGGAAACGAAAACGGTTTGACCCCTGCACAAGCTTGGGCCCAAAAAAGAGGCAAGTACAAGGTGGAGCCTAATACCGAAGACTCTGCCGAAACCGAAGTCACTGACAAATTGTCTACAGCTACTATTAATGCCGAGAGTGATGAAGAGACAGAAGCTCCTATCCTTCCAAAAAGAAACATCCCATCATTGCCTGCTGAAAAGGAAGAATCTGAAGATGAAGATTCACAGGCCCCTGAACCTGCTCGGGTCCCAGAACCTGTGACTTCAAGAGTCCCTGCATTCCCTGCCCCACCTAGAAGGAACGTCCCTGCTCCTCCAGCCGAAGAAGAAGAGGAAGAGGAAGAGGAAGAAGAAGAAGAAGCTGCCCCTGCTCCAACTTTGCCTGCACGTAACTTGCCACCTTTGCCTTCCAGAGAAGAACCCACCCCAGCACCTGTTGAACCAGCCAAGTCGGAAGACCATCCATCTGGTGAAAAAAGTATTACTGCCGTTGCTCAGTATGATTACGAGAAGGATGAAGATAATGAAGTGGGTTTTGAAGAAGGTGATTTGATTATAAACATCGAATTCGTGGATGAAGAGTGGTGGTCAGGTGAAAACTCCAGAACTGGGGAGATTGGAGTTTTCCCAGGTTCGTATGTTACTATCAACGATTCTGAAAAAACCTCCGAGACTGAGCAGGAACACAGCGAAAATGGCGCACAGCCTTCCAGCTCTTCTGGAAAGAGCGCAATTGCCGACTACGACTATGAAAAGGAAGAGGACAACGAAATCGGCTTCAAAGAAGGAGACTTGATTATTGAAATTGAGTTCGTAGATGAAGACTGGTGGTCCGGAAAACATGCTGCTACTGGAGAAGTGGGTGTGTTCCCAGGCAACTATGTCAACTTACAATAGACAGCATATAGCCAGTATTGATATACAAGTGACTTCAATCAGAACGGAGATATTCACAGACAGCGTCACCCCACACCTGTCTTCTCTTGTAGAATGCCAAGTCCTCGGGAAGAGACTCGATGGCATGGGCAAGCTCGCGCCCAGAGCCCTCGGCTTTAATATCTTTTACAGGAATCAAATAGGTCCTGACCAACATGATGTTGGCCCTGGTTTTAGGAAGCCTGGTAAGAACCTGGCGCTCGCATCTCATGAAACAAGCATTTTCAAAATCTATATCATGAACGCTAAGCTTTTCTAGCACGTCGCCTTCTCTTGCATGGTGATCTTCCAATTTGAACAAGACACTATTTGTTTGAATTGACCAATTGGCGCGCACCCATAAATCTTTGGGCTCGAGCTTGTTGAAGAATCTGTGCATAGGCGACATGAGGCGAGTCTTGTATTGAGGTACGGGTTTATGGATGAACGAAATGGGCTGATTGATATTCAGAGAGGGGTCGAAACCTGCCGGTGAACCGGTAATGGAAGCCTTAAGCTTATACTCTTCATCTGGGTCCTCTGGATTGTCTTTAAGCATTATCAAAATGTCTTCCTCGAGATTCCCAGTGAGCACTTCTAAAAGGTACGTTGGCTCACAGCTGGTGCCCACCAAAGGGAAAGAGTCGTTGTTGATCAAATTGTAGACAACATTCTTCTCGTGGTCAACCTTAAAATACTGTGGGTATCTCTTGCACAAGAAATGCGTAGTAGAAGTGTAAAACTCTTCGAGTGCCTCTTGGGCCCGCTTGGTTTCGTGGCAAAACATCATTTTGTGTCGAAATTGCTCCATATACTCGCGGCGAAGTCTCGTAGCATCTAGATAAGTGTTTTCGATCAAGAGTAGCTCATTACGGTCTTTGGCAATGTTTCTGATTCCGAGCGAGGGATTGAAGTTTTTCTTTCCCGCGAAGGGTCTGATGTATCTAGGCTCACATTTATCCCAGCAAAAGTCTGGGGTGACGGCACTGACTCTGTCGTCGAAGCGGCTTTCGGATTTGACGGCCAGGCTTTTGGACTTGAAATAAGCCAAGACTTTCTGACTACTTAAAAGTCCCAAAAGGGCAAGTAGAACTAATATTGAGATCATGTGGGCATGGTTGACGTAAGCCAGTGTTTTTAAATACGCACGTTTTATGTGGTGCGCTTATCTTATCTACCAGAATTAGCAGGTCAGCGCGAAAGGCAATTCCGCTCAAATTCCGTGCGGAGCTGCGATTCCGCGTAAGCCCCGGGCACTGTCTAAGAATTTTAGTCAACCCCGTTTTCCTAACCTTCCGATTATGGTAATTGGAAGAATGGACTAAAAAGAAATAAATGGAAAGAAATGGACTAGAAAGAAAGAAATGAAAGAAATTAAAGGAACTGTGAAATCAATAAAAAGAAATGAAAGTAAAGAAATAATTACTTACTATAACTTACTCATTTTGCTCCCCACAATTAATGATCCTAGCATCTTTCCTGATTCTAGAGCACCGTGCGCAGTTTCTGATACTGATGGTAGTGCGGGTGTGTATGCAGGCCGGTGCGTTGGGTGCAAATTTGTGGTTGCGTATCATCTTTCAACGCTAGCTATACTTCTAACACTAGACAATTCCACAGCTCAGTACAGTTACGGACAGTACTGGACACTTCTAAAAGTCTTATTTAATTGCTGTTTTATTTTTTCTTTTTCTGGTAATATCAGGTTTCCTCTTTTTGTCTGACACAGACAGAACTCCGAATAAATGCAATGGATGACAGATATGAACCAAGCCCATTAGTGTGCACATTTGATGATGGACCCCGAACCCCCTTGAGGCCCATTTTAAAAGACGCTTTCTCCAGTGCTTACTCTTTGGGGTTGAATTCAGAAGACAATTCTCTAGAGGGTTCTAAAAACGTACATTTCAGCACCCCGTTGGAGATACCTGGTAATGACTTGGTTCTTACCACTTACACGCCAAGGGGAATTTTGGCATCTCACAAAATTCGGAGATTGCAACAATTGCTTTGTGAATCCTGTGATGCTCTCAAAACAAGAGTTTCTACGAAAAGAGAAGACTGCAAACAATATTGGTGGCCCAGAGAAAAGCGGACTTGGTCATCTCTTCACGACTTTCCGCCCACTATTTTCAGCGATGATATATGCAGTGACTCTGAAACAGAGTCGTTTATATTTGATTATCACCCTGGCTTCCTAGAGGCCAGTACTTCAGCCGTGAAAAATTACAGAGACCGATTTTTGGAAAAGCTCAAGAAATCGCTTACCATTGAGAAGATGGGGCTGGATGACTTTACCGACTCGGAATGTGTGCAGCTTCTCTCAAATATACAACCAGACTTGAGTTCGATTCTCAGCGAATACGCCCCTATCGACTTGATCTCCATTTCCTTTGACTACGATTTTTGCAGAGATGCTGGAGAGGCACTGCATTCGGATTTTCTCCTTGCAGATCAAGACAGTGATTTGATTAGCATCACATACTATTCGAATCAATTTGAAGGCCCTGAGTGTCATAGTGAAGAAGAAGGTGTGAATCTAGACACTGGCTCTTTGAACACTTTGGCTTCAGAAGAAAAACAAAATGTGCCCTTTCTTCTCAAAGTTCAAGATGAGTGGGACTTGTTTGAAAATGAATCCCATTTTGTCTTGGAGCAACGTCGCTGCAAGGAATCAAGAGTACTGCCGTTCAAATATGAAGTGACGGAAACTCATTCAGAGCCAGACTTTTCAGTTCCACGTCAAGAAACGATAAATAGAGCCACATTTCACTCTCTCCCTCTAGAAACTCTGCCAATGGCACTGCTGGAGCGCCTGCACTTCTGCTTCTTCTGACTGCTAAATAAACATTGCTCATGACAAAACTATGTTTTAGGAATAGCCCTAAGGTATTGCACGTTGAGAAAATGCTTTTTCAGTATTTAAGAGCTCAGTATTTATCATAATTTTTAATCCCTCATAGTAGAGACTTATTGATGGTATCAGTTATTCATAGTAAAGACTTATTGATGGTATCAGTTATTCATAGTATTAGTAGTCTTATTTTATCAGTTCCAGTTTCAAAATTCATTAGTCATAATTCTATAAAGTTGCTCTTTATCAATCGATCATGAGTCTACAATAAGGAGTTCATCGGCACAGGCATCCCGCTAGATAATTCCAACTTCTCCACCAGAGGAAAATTCGCCAATAATGCATTCACCGCGTAGAGGCGCTCTCCCGTCAACAGCTTATCGTCAATGTACAACCCTCTGATCCTGTGCACCATGAAGCTCAATTTCTTCAAGATGTCGCACGCAATCGTAGTGACAGTGAGAAATTCGTGAGACTCGGCCAAGTCGTTGAAATGCGTACTTTGGCTGGTGCGCGCTATCGTCGAGTCAAAGTAAAAGTATGTGTTGAGAAGCTTGCCGCATTTCTGGTACGAAGTTTGCAACTCATTGAAATGATCGATGCACTCACTAAGAAACTGCTGCACAAAGTCCACTCCGTTAAAGAACATAAAGACGATTTTTCCAAGGAACAAACCCGAACGAGGATCCGTAAGACCTTCCAAATTCAAGTGCGTAATGAGGTCTTTGAACGAGTCCAAGTAAACTAGGTCATCGTTCTTTGGAATTTCATCCAGCTTTTGCAACTCCACCAAAGCGGTTTCTACTTGCGTCACAGTTCCATTGGTAACGATCAAGACATCATAGTCTGAAATTGGAACACATGTGTATTTTTGAATCATTTTGATATTTTGAAGGGCTTTGTTTTGAGGGCTTTGTTTCGAGGGCTTTGTTTTGAGAGCTTTGTTTTTTGGTGAGCCTTGTCTATTAGGTGAGCTTCTGTTTTGGGCCAAAATATTTGCTGACGTAATTTTGCAATCTCACTAGCGTAGATAGTTCGTCAAGTGATTTGATGACGAGGTTTTCTGGAGGTGCGAATAATTATTGGCTCGCGATAAGAGATAAGCAAAAGTCTTTTATAAGTTCTGGCCTTGAACGGCGTTTTTCTGTTGGCCCTTTTCGTATAAATACCCCATGTTTTTCCTCAAAATTGGCTGTGCTTTTGCAGGCCGGGTGACATTTTGCGCGCCGTGAATAGCAGAAATGCGCCGAAACGCAGCAATGTTTGTGGGGTGTACTGTATATTCTCACTAATATCAAAAGTGCCGTATGAACAGCTGCGAATCCGGGCTTCTCTTCATTCCCAACTTTAATTACAATGCGTGAATCCTGGCAGAAAAGCAAGTATAGCTCGAATTATGTTCATACATAATGGGCATTATCCCCAGTAAACGGGAACTACTTGACTTTCCACAACGTTTTTCCTGCCATTCTATTAGTTACTGCGGTGGAAGAGCTTTACTGTGGCGTATTTGCAATGGTGTGCAACATGTACGCTTTGAGAAGGAATGTGTTCTGCACCCCACTCCCGTCTCCAAATATCTTGGCGCAAGCATGCTTTTGAGGCTAGCTATAAACATTTGTCACTCTTATAACTGCCAATACTCGTGGAAGATGTAAAAAAAAATAAGAACCTCTTGCATTGAAATATTACCGTTTACCCTAACCTGATTTTGACTTTCCGTTGATCAACAACGAGTCTCATTCGTCAATTTCTGAGTCTCCAATTACAATAGCCTCCAGAATAGCCTCCAGAATAGCGTCGTCTAAATCGCGTGTCTCCTGGTTCACTGTATGGGAACCTTCCACACTTTCTGGGGCACCTGACGAAATGACTTTGTCACTAGTTGAATGGCGGGAACCCGCTCTTGTTGCACCAGCTTCTCCTCTGTCCAGTGCATCAACTTCTTCTCTGTCCGGTGCATTAACTTCTTCTCTGTCCGGTGCATTAACTTCTTCTCTGTCCGGTGCATTAACTTCTCCTCTGTCCAGTGCATTAACTTCTCCTCTGTCCAATGCATAAATTTCTCCTCTGTCCGATGCATTAACTTCTCCTCTGTCCAGTGCTCCTCTGTCCGGTGCACTAACTTCTCCTCTGTCCAGTGCATCAATAACTCTTCTTTCCGGTGCATCAATATCCTCCGACAAATCAGACACGAGTGGGTCTGGCCCGGCCACGTCCTCGCTACCATCTAAGGCAGTAACCTCCGCAATTTCTGTAGAACCATTGCTGCTTTCCGAATCTCCACCGCTGTCATAATTAGGCGGAGTTTGCGGAATAAGACTATTCAAGGTTATGCGTTCTTCCGCGGATGCGTCACTATAAGCATTGTAACTGAATTTGTCGTGGTTATAGTCCGTCTCTCTTTCGTGCAAGCCCCAAAAATCCGGCGGAAAATCATTTTCTCGTTCTGAAAAGTCGTTGTCATCGTCCACCTCCGACCTCTCTAATAAGATATCACCATTGAACTTGTTATATGCCGGAGGTGCAGGACCATTTCCTTCCAAAGGGGCGAAGCCCCATTTCTTCACATTTCCTTCGATAAATACGTAACCAAGCTGACCAATGTTAACATGGACTGAGCATAAGTTATTAGCACCTATAATGGGGTATATCTGACCATTTTCCGGTAGTCTGTAGTTTTTAATATGTCCTCCAATCTTCAGCTCGCTCACTTTCTTTCCATTTCTGGTAAAGAAAACGGTGCCTGAGCGAACTCTGTAGCCGACTCCAACCACGTCGCCTTCAATTAATTGAGGAAAAGGTACATCACTCTTGAAAGGAAATGGCTGGTTGAACCGTCTGTATCCGTCACTATCGTATGAGAGAGATTGGGCATGTCTGCCAGGTAGTCTAAACCAGGGATATGGCTTTGGTCCAAGACCAATAGATATGGTGGTCTCCTCGGGATGAGGGAGTGAAAAGATTTTACTCTCGAAGTAGTATACGTCATTGACTAACGGTATTGGCAAATTTGTTTGTGTGGAACATTCGAACTTCTTGAAGAAATTAAGCTCAAATTTTTGAACAATAAGAAGATCGTTATTGCTAAGCATTCCATCCTTGACAAACTCCCAGGCTTTGATGCCCCGTTCCTGAATACTCAAGTTTTGCGATAGCGTGAGTGCGCCTCTTAGATAAGGATTTGTGGCGATGTAGTCTTTGGCCTGGAAGAATATCTCCTGTTCGTCCAGGTTGAGCTCCAAGTACGCCTGATTATCCTCTTGTCTGCTCAAATCCTCTTCGGAAATACGCTTGTGGAAAGCAAAGGCACAGTATAGAGCAGCAGACGACACCACTATACCTATAAGCGTGAGCACTATGATGAACATGATATACATGACGTCACTTGAGACTTCCGAGTCGAAACGAAACTCGCCATTGGTTGGGCTTATTGGTAAACACTCCGAGTGTCTGATAAAGGCTACTGAGCCTAATGCACAGCGTATTCTGTGAGATAACATGTGGCCTTATCGGGTAAAAGTAGACCGCAGGGTGAGAACTCCGATAGTAAAATGTAATATGCACGACTTTGAAGTACTGCACCTAATATCTGAAGAAGAATATTCTGCCATGCTCTTCGAAACTATTAGGAAACGAGTTGTAAGAATTGTTAGTAGCTTTTTGTCTCTGTATAGTGTTGGTTGTAACTCGTTTTTACGGGCTGGAATGAAACTTCACAGTATGTAAACTCGCACCTAATTCATTCTTCCTTCCCCTACTACAAGTGTAGGAAGGACAGATAGCACGAGATCTTAGTGGTCATTCTCAAGGTTGCATGTGTTGTCACAAGCGGGTCACTACATTATAAATGTTGAAAAAGTAATGTTAAAGTTGTATTTAATCAACAATTCGAAGCTTTTTACATAAACGAGATATCGTAAATCTTTGCTCCCTCCTCTGAGTTATCATGAGTGCCCTCAAACTCAACCAAGACAAATCTCGATTTCAGTTTTGGCAAGTCAAAGCTCGTGACATTGTGAATCATTTGCAAGCGAACACCCGTACCTTCTTCGTTAGCTGCAGAAGGAGTCACTTCCTGTGTCTTCACTTCTTTGAACTGGATCTCCTCTTCTTCGTCCCACTTCAAATCACGCGAGGTATTAATCTGTGGTTCGTTCTTTTTGTCACCTTGCTTAGATTTATCATCAGAAGTGTGGTTTTCCACGAAGATACGAAGTTGCTTAGCAGGCTTATCACCCCAGTTAATCATACCTTTCGAAAATTCCTTCTCCTGCTTCAAGTCAATGAAAACTCTTGCCTTATCCTTATTGACAGCTTGCCAATGGGTGCTATTGTCACCATCGTGCATCAGATCAGGAACGTCTCCAAACACACCACTTGAAACATTGGCAAATCTAGCCAAGCCACACTCCGTAAGACTCTCAGGTCTAGCCTTCTTTAATGGACTGACCTTAAAGGAGACCTTGCCATTCTTGGATAATTTCTTTGTCTCTTTCTTGGCGTTCTTGCGGTTGAAAGCAACCTTGAACTCGTCAATAGAGCTTTTCAAACCATCTGCGAAACCTTTGTTCTCAATGACGAACTCTGACTCGTTCAAAGTGACGTCCAAAGTGTAGTTGAGGTATTTCAAGCCTTTCACGCTAACACCTTGAGGCAAAAGGGACAATTTACTAGCATCGAACTCCAAAAATCTGACGATCCGGCCCTTTTGAATCTCAAAAGAGTAGTGAATACCAAGAATTCCCAGGACAAGAAGTTGCAAAAATCCTCCATGTGCCGTCAAGAATGGGAAGGCGGGGTGGGTTCCCTGGTTAGTCAAGAAATTGTCATTGTTTTGCTCAGAGAACTGCGCAAAAGGACCTCTCAAGAATGGCTGCACTGCTTTCATCAAATACGATTCAGAGGCACAACCTTCTTCACGAAGAGCCGAGCTGACAATCGAAAAAATAGGGAATGTCATTGCGGGACCTGTGCTGACTTGCTTCATGGCATAGTACTCCAAGTTTGCAACAGCTTGCTCAGGCGTGATAAGCTCATTCTCGAGAGGATAAGTAATCATGATGACATCAGCTTGCTTAACCCGAATCGAGGAATTCATACCAGTGTACTCAAGAACAAGGTTTTGGTCTTCAGGTGAGACTGGAACGTGCATTTTGCCCTGAATGTCCGAAAATCTTTGGGGGATCTTCTTTCCAAGATGCTTGGCCACAGCGTGTATCCACGACATGGTGGCAGAAATAGCAGAGTTTGTGTATGCAGCATTGTCAACATGATTTGCAAACTCATCAGGGTCAGTAAGGTTGCGAGTGGTGAACTGAGCTAAAGTTTCGTTGTACTCCACATAGGTTGAGAAAAGAGTTGCAGCATCAAAGATGATGGGGTAAACTTTTTCTTCAAGGAAAGAATCATCTACCGCACCACTCAAGTACAACTTGAAAGCTGAGAGTGCCACGGCTGAACTGACATGGTACTCATAATCAAAACAAGGTCCCGAGGCAGTACAGTTTCCAAATCTACCACTTGTCCAGGGATAGATTGCTCCATCGAAGGTGTCCTTTGGACGCTCTGGGGACTTGATATTCTTTCTAGCTTGGTCTCTTGTCTGAAGTCTGTAGTGCAACAAACTCTTGGACACCTCTGGATTGAAAGGTAAAATTCCAATCAGCATCCAGAGATCAGTGTCCCAAAACACCTGTCCAGCATAAGAGTCCGAAGACAAACCAGAAACACCCAACGCAGACGTGAGTCCCTCGGCACCCTCGCGCATATTTGCATTGAGATGATAGATGGAAGCTCTAGAAGTCAACGTCAATAATGGGCTGTCAGGAAACTCAACCTCGAGTGAATCTTTCAAAGATTTCGACCAAGCCTCCTTGTTGCTCTTGAGCAACTTCTCGTAATCACTGTCCTCGACAAACTTCTTGGCGGCCGAGATAACGGTTTCCTCCTGCTTGTATGCGGCGACGTCCAAATCAGTAGTCACTATTCCAACTAACTTAGACACGGTAACTGCCTGTTTTGGCGCAATCGAAAAAGCAATGGTCCGCTCAAGTAAGTCTGGTTGATCATTGGAAAATTCGTCTAAGACGACCTTTCCTCCCTCGTAGGAAACCTGAGAGTAGATGGAACCAAAAACGTCATTAAGGCCCGAGGGGCTAAAAGACATCAGCAATCCTTCGTCAAGCTGCTTAGCACTCCTGAATGTGCATCTTCTGGAAGTTTTGAAATCTAAACGGTCCGTGACTTCGATGGTGACAGTCTCATCAGTAGGGTTCTCAACTGTCAATTTAACCAGGCCCATGTTGATATTCTTCTTGTTGGCAGAAACATCATATCTAACATTAACTTTGTCAAGCCATGTGTACTGAGTAGAAACAACACCAGTTTCCATAGACAAGTTCTGGTTGTAGTTGCTTATCGATCCCCATTTGGACGGCTCGGACGAAGGGTCCAAAACCTTGTCGCCCATAGTTAAACCTAAGAAGGTCCACTGTGGAACTGCAGAAATCACACTATCCCATCCATACTGATACAACCAAGGGAAGTTGGTTCCATTGGTGGTCTCTTGAGAGTCGTAAAAGCCAGCAACGAAAGCTCCTGCATATCTTTCATTGAACAAGGGCCATCCGTTCGATAAATCGTCACTGTTAGCCTGTGGCAATGACGACAAAGTATCGTTGGCAAAACCGTGCCCCAAATTGGGGATTCTAGAGCCGAAATAACCATTTGCGACATATGGTTGTCTTTGGTACAGGTGTGATTCCACAAAGTCTAGGGTTCCGACGACATTACTGTCATCGTCATAAAATGCATTGTCCGAGTAAAGCAATTGAGAGTAGATCTGTTTATTCTCAGCCAGTTTCACTAAAGCAGAAAGAGAGGATGTATCACTGTTTAGAGTAAGCCCAGACAGTGTTGCAGCAACTGCCAAGGTATAAAGTAATTTTTTGGAAAACATCACTTTGATTTTGTCTAAGTTAAAAAATTTCTACGGTTTTGCCGGACATTATATCTTTGTCATATTCGTCCAGTGCCCGACTCTTCCCGCATTATCGTTTGTCAGGCTATTCGCGCGTATACTGCCATAAAACATCCGTTTTGCCGCCCGCAAACAAAGTGTAGATGGTTTACTCCGCCTCCATTTCTTGGCGTCGAGTGCAATTCGAGATGCAGAAGCATGGAGAATAAATGCCATTATTCCCTAAGAGCATTGCCACGACAAGGCATGATAATAGCCCCACTTCGGAATCGCGTACCCCACAAAAGTCGCAACGGCTATCGAAGTAGAAATGATTCTCCACCAAGGATTTTCCGACCGCTTCGCGGTTAGAAGCATGAAAGAAATCATTCCTCGTCAACTCGAACAGTATTGTCTAGGTAATAACTGCATACATGGGATTTGCATACATGAGAATTGCATACATGTTTTGGAGAAGATTCAAAAGAGAATGATGCAATTAACAGGCCATACTTGCTATTGTCTTCGATATTCCAGTGCTCAAAAGATCTCCGCATCCATCTAGACACCTACAGAATTTAAACACTTGTGCGGGGCTCGCCTAATCTCCTGACTAGTGCGCACAACCGGAGATGTATTAGGAAGAAGCCAGCACAGTGCACACTTAATTTAGTGAAACACTAAATTTTCTGAGCATTGTGCTTGTTTCTTTTTCGCCAAAAAAATTAAAGTCTTTAGTGACGGTGTGGCTTTACACTTTAGAAATCTTGAATCAAATATACTATAAGGATTTTAATTGCGAACATCGGAACCAGTTCAAGAAAATTCATACGTATGAAGGATAACAATCAAGTACACGACGACTTCAAGTGCATCAAGGATGTATCAAGATACGAGGAATAATATCAAGTACACGGATGCAATATCAAGTACACGGATGCAATATTATCAAGATGCAATATCAAGTGCACGAAGAATAATACCAAGTGCACGAAGAATAATACCAAGTGCACGAAGAATAATACCAAGTGCACGAAGAGTAAAACCAAGTGCACGAAGAATAATGCTAAGTGCACGAAGATTATGCCGAGTGCATGAAGAGTAAAACCAAGTGTATGAAGAATAATGCCAAGTGCACGGAGATTATGCCAAGTGCACGAAGAGTAAAACCAAGCGCATGAAGAGTAATATCAAGTGCATAAAGAGTAAAACCAAGTGCACGAATATTAAAACCAAGCGTACGAAGGATAATCCAAAGCGTACGGAGGATAATACCAAGACTATCAAGAGTAAAACCAAGTGTGAACAAAGAATAGTACCAAGCGCACGAAGAACAATACCAAGAGTACGAAGAACAATACCAAGAGTGCGAAGAATAATACCAAGTGCACAAAGAGTAATTCCAAGTGCACGTATCAAGTACACGAAGGATGGTGAAAAGCATATGAAGGTTGACAATATAGTACATGAATGTATCTGACTGTTAGTCCCTTACAATACAACCTCGCGTGGCTTGCTTGTTTGCCGCAGGGGCTATTTATGACCTTCGCACCCAGAAGGCTCGGTCAAGAAACCTTAGCGAATGCGTGCCTACACAGCCCCGTGTATGTTTTGTCTGACAAGCGCGTTTCATTACGACGCGCCCAGAACGCAAGGACCCTATTGATCGCGCATGTCCTAACGGTCTTTGTTACCAAAATAGATTGTGACTATTTTTACAAAAATAATATAAAATGCAACAGATTATCCCCCGAAAATTTTCGGACTTTACGTACGACATCTTATTATGAAATTTTTTCACTCTCTTCTTCCGTTGTTTGCCAGCACATTAGCGGCAGACCTGTGCAATCCCCTCAAACAAAGCGGCTGTGATGCTAACAAGGCCCTAGGGGCGTCAATTATGGAGAAATTCTCTGGCGAATCCAAATATTTCTCCGAAAAAGTGGAACACGGTGTTTCTTTCTCGGATGAGGGTGTCAGATTTCGGGTGGCCGAAAAAGGTGACAATCCATCAATTATGTCGAATTTCTACATGATGTTCGGCAAAGTTGAGGTTGTCATGAAGGCTGCGCCCGGTAAAGGAATCGTCACTTCATTTTTCCTCCAGAGTGATGATCTTGATGAAATTGATATTGAACTTCTTGGTGCGGACACTCAACAGTGGCAGTCCAATTTTTTCTCAAAGGGGAACACTACCACATACGATAGGGGTGATTTTCATAACGCACCTTCGTCTCTCGTGGACGAGTACCACACATACACCATTGAATTCACTCAAGATACTGTCACCTTTGCATTAGATGGAACAGTCGTGAGAACTTTGGATCCAAAAAATCCTCAAGGTTTTCCTCAAACCCCTATGCGTATTTTTGCTGGTTCTTGGGCAGGTGGTGATCCAAGCAACCCACCAGGTACCATTGAATGGGCTGGTGGACTTACAGACTACTCAAAGGGTCCTTATGACATGCACATCAAATCCATTATTGCTGTTGACTATTCCAGTGGCTCTGAGTACAAATATAGCGATCAATCGGGAGGCTGGTCTTCGATTGAAGCTACTGGAGGAGAGGTAAATGGTCGCAAAACGCAGGCACAGAGCGAATTTGAGAGTCTCAAAAACGGAGAGGAAGTAAGTGCCCCACCAGCTTCCGAATTCTCTGCTTCTGTGCCTTCATCTTCGGCATCGAGCGACTCTCAAAAAATGGAAAATGAAAAAAGTTCGGCTGCAGGCAATGATTCTGAGCTGATGAGCTCCGGAGCTGCTTCTGCTGCAACTGATATGGCCAGATCTTCTCAACCTGCAGATGTCTCTAGCCAGCTGGGTCGCAATGCTCGCTCATCTACCATGGTCAGCTCGACAACATCCAGAGGCTCTATCCCAAGTGTCTCACAAGTTAGCGCAGGTGGAGCCTCATCCGCCAGCTTCGGCATTTTTGTCGCATTTTTAACTTTTATTGGGTATTTGATTTGAATTTAAGGTAAACTGAGTCGAGAATATGAATTTTTAACATTATTACAATTTATGCATCTCCCGATAAATTCTGTTTTCTAAAACAAAACATGTAGTTGAGCCCTCCCTTAGAATATTCCTGATGCGGTTTTGGACAATGAGCCAGCAAAACAGAAGAAGATGTAAGAAATTAAAAGGAACTAGAAAAAGAAATTCAAGGTTTCAGCTTCCGGATAGACTCAAAAAGAAAAAAATGAAGGAGGGGAAAAAAAAAAAAATTAAACCCCGACCTCGGTGAGGATCGAACTCACGATCTTGAGATTAACAGTCCCACGCCTTAACCAGCTTGGCCACGAAGCCTATTTGTTAGTTTTCGACATGGCGCTTTTTTACTATGTACTAAATCTTTAATAAGCTACATTGAGATATAGGCAAAAAATACTCTTCATTTTCATTAAAAAAGAGTACATGTGCACTGAATCAAAGTGATTCTAAAACACACGTATGGTAATACGCATGCAAGATCATGCAAAGGATGCAATATGGGCGCACCACATCCAGAGAAGGCATAAAACAATCCTTCGGGTTAGACACACTCCCCGGAGTTATCCAATTCGATTAAATAATAATGGGGGTAAATACGTTTCTCGGAGTTACCAAATCTGGTCGAAAGTCAATATCCGTTGACCACATCCGAAGGGTGCATATGAAATTCTGGAAATTCTGGAAATTGCTTTAAGTAGCCCCTACTGTATCATGCAACAGATTCAATAACAGTACTGAAATTGCATATTGAACCGGATTTGTAAACTAACAGAATTTGTTAGGGTAATTCCAGATCCCACTTTCTTTCTGGGACCTCCACAATTTTGGGGTTTGTCTTGTTATTTGTATTGAAATTTTACTAGTGTTGCTAATTCTTTTCTCAGTGGCAGAAGAACCATTGCTTTCAGATAGAAAATTTTTTATGCAATGAGCGTTAGCTATTTACGTACACAACCAAGGGTAAGAAAATCCTTATTCCGTTAAGGTGTTGATTACGTTGACGCCATCGTTTCGAGATTCTGGCAAGCCTGTCAGTGGATTCCGTTCAACATAAAATCATCGTGAATTCTTCATCAGATATACAAAACTTTGCCCTACCAATGAAGCAGCTTTGGAGCCGGCTTTTGGACTACCAAGTGTTTCCCAACCACGACATGTTCAACAATACTTGACTGCGCATTCATACTATGGGTTGGTGAAGCAGGCGATCGATTTGGCCAGGCTAACCGATGACTTGACGTTTTCGCTGGACTTTTTGGGGTCATACATATCTATTGATTAAAGGCAGCCAAATAGAAGAAGCCAGTAGAGTGGGTTACGAGACATATCGGGACGAGGGGGGGTGTCTTAAGGGCCGTAGGTCGTAGAGCACCGCCTCAGGCTATGTTTGGATTCTCTTTTGCTTGATGGAAATGCCTCATTTCATTAGGAAAATCATCCTTCCAACAAATAGTAGCATTGGAGAGTATAATATTGGATAATGATACTACAAGATTGATACTGTGAGAATTTTTGATAACTTTAAGTTTTGATTGTTTATTGTATGACTCCTTGAAGAGTGAGATCGGGTTTACTTATATAGACTTCGGGATGTTAGTCATTCCAGAGACAAGCGGGAAACCCAATGTTTCACGTGAGCGGTCGTAGGATGAACCGGGAATGTTGCATCCCCAGGTTTCAGACTGGCGGTAGTATGGAGACTGCAATGCTGCTGAGTTTCTGACTGTGCAGTCTAGGCTATAATTGCCCAGAGAGGCAGTGATACCTGTGGAGAACCTAACAGGTACTGTAACAATAATACTACAACTTTGATACTACTACCTTGGCTAGAGTACTATGGTATTGGATTCAGTATTAATACAAAGGGCACATAACATTAGCCACTCTGGTTTCTCGCAAGACTATTATGAAATTTGGTCCACTAGTTTAAGCACAATTAGTAGTTTCTTTAGTGGCTTAGATGTACTAGAAGTTTTATCACTTGTACGTCCTGGAGCCATTCAAGACTAAATTGTCGTATACTTTTGTCTTTATCGGCTTCTTCCAGTTTTGTTATTCTTTAGGATCCTTGTCGCCTGGATTACCGCTTTGTCGCATGGAAATAGGACAAACTCGAAGAATAGATCTAAACAAGGAGCGGTTCTACAAATGTCTTTGGATTTCATTGTCCCACCGTTTCATGTAGAATTTTCGACCTAACTAGACTATAGATCATTTCGGACGAAAGCAAAAGAAAGGCGGGTTTGAACATCACCGAAATCTACAATCTAGTACTGATTTTTAAATCACTTAATTTATCGCACGATTCTATGATACCAGAATTAACATGTCACTTCTAAAGATTCCCTTAGCTCCTCAGTCACGATCTCATTTCTGCAATCTTATTCAAGTCTCAAAGATATTGCAACATATTAGTGTCTAAGAAATTCAGCTTCGGGTTTATTACACCGAACATGTCTGTAGCCATTCTCGATCCTTTTTCATTCATACACTCTGTATACAGAAGATTCGGGGTATCATTCTCAATTAAGGATGCTTAAAAAGGACAATCCAAGGAGTACTTCAAGTTGTAAGAAGCGTCATACACACCCCAGTGCTTTTCAACATCACTGGTACCGGAGGTGTCTGGCTTCCAGCCCTCGTCTTGAGCTTCGAAAACACAAACGTTAACACCCCAAGCTCTCATAGCACAGATAGACTCTTGCCAAAATTTCTTAGCGTTGTCAACACCTGGTTCAGCGTTTTGGAATGGGGTACCGTCAGAAGGCCATCCGGTTTCTCCGACCCAAAAGTCGATGTCAGTAGATCCCTTAATAGTTTGAATAGTTTGCAAAGCTTGCATAATGTCATCGAAGAAAGAGTAAGAGGAGTTTTGCATGGTCTGTCCTTGCCAGTAGGAGAAGGCGTTGGCGAAAACGAAATCAGCAGCCTTGATAGCGTCAACGGAGGCACCGTCAACAATAATGTTCCAAGAGTCGACTGTTCCGACAGCCACAGAGGAATAAGATTCTCCGTTTTTGTCCTTGATGTTCAGCAAGACATCCTTGACGGTGTTGATAGCAGAAGCTAAACCAGAGGCAGTCAAGTCTTTTCTGTACAATGCTTCAGAGCCGACTGTGAAGACTTTAACGGTGTCCTTAGAGATGTTAGGCAAGTGGTCTCTCAAAGCTTGTTGCTCAGCCTGGAAATGAGCCTCGTCATTAGGCCAGATACCGAAAATAACTTGGAAACCAGCTTTCTCGGCAGCTGGGCCCAAAACTTGCAAAGTGTTACAGTCGGAAACAGCGTAAGTTTTAACGATGCTAGTGTAGCCCTTCAAATTTTCAAAGTCGGTGGCATAGTCAGATGCAGACTTGCAGTTACCTTGTTCATTCTTGACGCCCAAGTTAAATCCGAGCTGTAAGAGTTAGTAAACAATTAAAAAAATTTTTAATACCTGTTTCACTCGTAAATTCAGGATTTCACTATAAATACATACATCACCAATAGCGGCAACAGAAGTGATAGCCGTAGCAAGTGCACATAAAGATTTGAATTGCATTTTAGCAGGGAGGGTTGAAAAGAGAAGTGGGAGGTGTAGCGTTTTTTAGTATTTGTGTGGTAGTGAGTGAATGCAACTATTTTTGGAAGCTCACGTGCTTTCTATGCAGTTCCGCCGAAGCATTTCTCGATTTGGAATCTTCGAATACAAGACATAGTGCTTCGAGAACTTCACATATACCGAAAGTACAATATTTACTTTATATCATCTACTTGGCCTAACATATATTCTATTCTCCAAGAGTTTTTTAAACCAAAAAGAATTGACTTTTACCTTGCGATCTGTTTTGATTTTCAAGAAATGAGGATTGTAAACAAATATTTGTGTGCAGTCCCGATACGAAACAGATGTCTTCTTCGTTGCAGCTGGTAATCAGTTATCATTCTTCTTCAGTCTACATACTAACAGCCTCGACGTCTTTGAGTTTCTAGAAGTTTACAGAAATAGGAACTCTATATTCAACGGACATTGGTCTAGAAAACAAAATCAAGTTCCTGTATGTAATTGGTCTAGACCGCAGCAGTTATTGTTCACTCTTATATTAACAATTTAGTCAAGCAAACTAATGCTGCGTCTTCAATTCTAAGCCCAGCGCGCACAGCCATTTCACTGTCGAACATTTCGGTCGCATTGTTCACACCCTCAATGCTGTCCTGCTTAAATGAATACTCTAAATCACGTAAATTTCCAACGATTAGAAGAACTTGGCCGCTATGAATCTCACCTGCCTTGGGTAAATTGGACGAAGAATCCGGGGCGAAAAAATTATCAGCATTCACGAAAATTGACTCCGTGTAGCCCTCTGGGAAACTCAGTTCAGTGAAAATAGCGCTAAAGCTTTGAGCTAGCCTTACATGATAGCCAAACGATGCTTTACACCCAGATACACCATACGCTATTTGCGGACTCACAACTTTCTTGTTTTTGAGATCAACAGTAACTCTCACATTGACCGGAACCTCCAGCCCCAGTAATTGCAAGGGGGTAGATTCTCCTATGTTGACGTACCTTGTAACCTTTAAATTCCTAATTGCACTAACCTTCTTATTTTTCTTCTGAATTTTTGGTGTATGCTTGGCGATTGTCAATCCTTCCTTGAAATCTCTTCCTACCCCATTATTGTTCATAAACGGTAAAGTGCTAAGTTTGGGGAGCTTTTCTGCATACTTGAACTTGTCGACGTATTTGCTGAAGACCGACTTCACAAGATATTTCGGCGTAACAAAATACTGCAAAAGAGTAGCAAATAATAGGGAGTTGTTTTCGAGCGAGTCCCTTTTCAAAGCGGTTCCCTCCGACTTCTGATTAACATGACCTTCCTTTGCATCCTCTTGGACGCTATTGAACTTAATTTTCTTGTTACCGGCATCGCCTTGTAGCTTAACCTCATGTAAACTTTCCACTTCTTGCTTTCTATTCCTTTCTTCGACAGATGGAATATCTAGGACTACAATCTCGGAAACGTTGTAGACTGAGGCTGCCTTTGCAATTTGATATGCGAGATTGGTAACTTGCTCCAAATTCTTAGCATTAGAACTGGATATAATCGTAGATGGTATACACAAGGAAACTTCTGCACTATTCATTGTCTTCAGAGCTTTCCTAGTAGGTTTTGAAGAGGCTTCAGCTTTTGTACTGGCCATTTTCTATGTGAAAGTCTGCCCACTGCTTCAAAAAAAGAGACGCATTCCATCGCTTTTCTTAGCACGTGACCTTGCTAACGTGACCATTCCATGTGTGCCAATACTTGCAAAATAAGTCCAGATACTTAGTCATTAGCAGCTACGAAAACCTATTATTTCTACAATGACATATTAAAAAATGAGCAAAATCATCCAATTCTTTCGTGTTTATACAAGGTTAGTTAATCAGCTGATATACACCGCCAAACTCTTAAATGAATTATTTTGCAACTTAGAGCTGAAAGTTTACTGGTATTAAGCTTCTGCCTCAGCCTCTGCTTCTGCTTCTGCTTCTGCTTCTGCTTCTGCTTCTGCTTCTGCTACATCTTCTTCGGCAGCATCATCAGCAGCCTCCAACTTGGCAATTTCAGCCTTTGCTCTCTCAATGTTAGCTTTCGTTTGTTCCTCTTGTTTTGATTGCAAAGCAGTCAAGGTTTCTTTCAAGACCGACACTGTGTTTGGAATATCGTCACTCTTAGTTGGTAATGAAATCGACAAATCGCTCAAAGAAGCGATAATGTCAGTATCAACGGTGAAGTTTTTGCTCTTTTGAGCTTTCTTCTTGTTCTTTTTGGACTTTGACCCTTCAAAGAATGATTGCGGTTCCTTTTTAATAATGATGACATCTGTTGGAGCCTCAACTTGTCTGATAGTATTCTTAGTCTCAAAGGTAGCTTTTGTTGCATCAGCCACAGTGTTGACTGATGGCTTGACGTAAGATGGGTCGAAATAAGCCAATAAAGTATGGATTTCATTGATCTCCTTCGTAAAAGCTGGAATAGATGCCTCAGCTAACCGTTTCTCAGCAGCTTCCTTTCTCCTGGCCTTTTTGATGGTTTCTTGCTCAAGCTTTTCTTCCTCTTCTCTTCTCTTCTGCTCATCAGCCAAAGCTTTTTTGAATTTGACGTACTCTTCTTTGAAGCTGGATCTGAGTTTATTGATTTCCTCAAACTTTGCCTTTCTTAATTTGTCGTTAGAGTTTCTTTTGTCGTACAACTCATTTTTCTTGGCATTGACCGACTTGTTCGAATCGAAAATTTCGTTCAACTCTTGTTGAATCTTCTGGTACTCTTGACTGATGTCCTTGTCACCAATAGCGTTCAACTTCTTCTTCAATTCAGTAATCTTGGCCTTGTCACTGTCGATCAATTCCTGTTGCTTCTCAACCTCACCATAGTCCTTACGTGTCTTGCGTAAATGCGACATCTCCTTCACATATCTTCTTTCATCTGCCAAAATTACATTACCACTACCAATTAAGTTTTCCAAGTGATTGATTCTTGCATCGATTTCAGCAGTTGATTTGAATGAGTTTTTGGAAGTCAACTTTTGAATCTCATTGATCTTTCTCTTCATGTTGGCGTCGACATTCCTAATTTGCTCCTGAATGGCATCTCTCTCAGACTTCCATCCCTTTTGTTTCGACTGAATCTCTTTGGATCTTGCGAGCAAAGAAACCTTTCTTTCGTTGGTTTTCAGATCGAGACCGGAGCGTTGGATCTGAGAATTGATCTCAGCATTGGCTGCTTCCAATTTTTTGATTTCAGCTTGTAAAGCTTCGACCTTGCTTTTCATAGCCTTATCATCAGGACCCTTGATGAAACGTCTTTCGCGTGGAGTTGTCGACATGATGGGAGTTCTTTGAGGTTATTTTTCGGATTTTTAACAATGAGAAACTAACACGACAACGAAAATCGACGATAGTCGTGTGTTGTTCAAAAGGCCAGACGATCGCGACATGATAATACAAATTAAACGACTGGCAAATTAATCGGCTTTGACAAATTGTTCGAGTAGAATGTAAAATAATATCTAAATTAAGTTATCTGTGTCTCCTTCATTAAATTGATGGAAGTAGCTACACATTTCATTCAAATTGGACAAATTAGATTTTAGAATCAAGAAATAATATTTTGATTTGATTATTTGTAATTTTCACAACAGTTAACAAACATTCAACAAAATGTGCAACACCCTAACATACCAAGTTGTAAATTTTGACGATAAAGTTGAAGTCTAAAGAAATTATACAATATAAATCAACTAATATGGGTCAACGACATATCAGAAAGTTTGCGACCTATTTCACCAAACTGTCGTATTAGGGCCTAAAATATATTTGGTACCTGCATATCGTTTCGAGAACGTAAATAGAAAAAAAACTCAGTATGCTAATCATCAGGAACAAAAAATAATGACCCCATACGCTGAGTTAGTCAAGGGCTTGAATGAGTCTGATATTTTGTCAAAATGGAAGGGGATAGTGCCAATGGAGTGCATCACTGGTATTCCAACATCTGCCGGTAGCTTTTCATCATCCGAAAAGGTCTTTGAGGGCCATAATGAAGAACAAATCAAATTAATGGAGGAATTATGCATTGTATTGGATTACAATGACAAGCCAATTGGAGCAGGGACAAAGAAGTTATGTCACTTGATGGAAAACATAAATGCTGGTTTGTTGCATAGAGCATTCTCTGTGTTTCTTTTTAACGAAGATGGCAAGTTATTGTTGCAGCAAAGGGCATCTGAAAAGATCACCTTCCCTGATATGTGGACAAACACATGCTGCTCTCATCCACTTTGTGTCAGCTCAGAACTAGGATTATCTTCGTCTGAGGGTAATGATGACCAAAATGATTTGAAAACAGCTGTTTCTGGTGCCAAAGTTGCAGCAAGAAGAAAGTTATTTCACGAGCTCGGAATTCCTGAATCAGATTGCCCAATGGAAAACTTTAGCTATTTGACAAGAATCCATTATAAGTCCGCCAGTGGGGACGAAACGTCAGAGTGGGGAGAGCATGAAATTGATTATATATTAATCTTGAGGACGACAAACAATATTACAGTGAAAGCAAACCCAAATGAAGTAAAGGATCAAAAATTTGTCAGTGAAGAAGAACTAAAGGAAATGTTTAAAGACGATAGTCTCGTATTTACCCCTTGGTTTAAATTGATTTGTGAGACATTTTTGTTCACATGGTGGGGCAAATTAGACAGTCTTGAAGAATTCCAAGATGAAGAAATTCATAGATTGCTTTAAAAAACAAATGACTATTGGAGACTACTTCTAAATATCAAATAATATATGTCAACATTGTTCGAGTCAAGAAGGCTCAACATTTCGTAAACTCGGAGGAGTCAAAATCCTGCATATATATTTTACAGAACACCCGCTGACATCCAGTACGAGTCGGCTCATCCAAGTATACACAGCCCTTTTCTTGATTTCCGACATGCTTACTCGAGGTAGAAGCTACCACGTATACACTAAATACGCGAGATCCCTAGCTACTTCTGAAGCATCTGTCAAGCCAAGAAGGAAAAGAACATTGTTCAGCGATGAGTTAAACAAAGGTCCTTCATTTAGTGATTTTGTGAGTGGCAAAGCTTCAAAAATGACAATAGATCCACTTGAGGCTGCTCGGGAAGATCCACAGCAGAGACTTCCCAAGTGGCTTAAAGTTCCAATTCCCAAGGGCCAATCGTTCCATAATGTCAAAAAAGACGTCAGAGAGCTAAAGCTCGCTACAGTTTGTGAAGAAGCTAAATGCCCTAACATTGGCGAATGCTGGGGAGGAAAAAAGTCCGAGGCGACAGCAACAATTATGTTAATGGGAGACACCTGTACAAGAGGTTGCAGGTTTTGCTCGGTCAAGACAAACAGAAATCCCGCTAAACCCGACCCCATGGAGCCCGAGAATACCGCGGAGGCAATTCTGAGGTGGGGCTTGGGTTATGTTGTCTTGACAACAGTTGATAGAGATGATTTGCCCGATGGTGGAGCGCTGCATTTATCCGAGACTGTTAAGAAGATAAAATCAAAAGCGCCCCAAATACTCGTTGAAGTCTTAGGGGGTGATTTTAGGGGTGATTTGAACAGTTGTGAAGTCTTAGCATCTTCTGGTTTAGACGTTTATGCCCATAACTTGGAGACCGTCGAAGCTCTAACCCCTCACATAAGAGATCGCAGAGCCACCTATCGGCAATCACTCTCCATTCTCGAAAAAGCGAAGAAAACTAAACCGAGTCTTGTGACAAAGACGTCTCTAATGCTAGGATTTGGAGAAACCGATGAGCAAATTTTACAAACTCTCACAGATCTTCGTGATATAAAATGCGATGTTGTCACGTTCGGACAGTATATGAGACCTACTAAGCGCCATATGAAAGTTGTTGAGTATGTGAAGCCTGAAAAATTCGATTATTGGAGAGACAAAGCTTTGGAAATGGGATTCTTGTACGTTGCGAGTGGTCCGTTGGTTAGATCGTCTTACAAAGCTGGAGAGGCTTTCATCGAGAATGTCTTACGTAAAAGGAAACACAATGTTGGCGAGTCTGAGAGAACATTTTAGTTTTATGGGGATTATAACACAATATTAAAATTAAATTGTAAGATACTTGAATTTTTTTTTTTGAATTCTTACGAGTAGATTTTTCACGTCTTATCACTGGAGAACAGAATGTTGTTGTAACGCTATTCGCTTGATTTCTCGGTTACCATGTCACTATGTGGTTGTTTTGCGCAGGTATGTCTCTTGCATGTTTGTGCAGATTATTGTTCCTTTCGAGCTTCTACGAAAGCGCGCCAGAAAACCACTCCTGTTCCGAATTGCCGCCAGTGGCTTCGAGGACTATGCCCAACTATAACGATGTTAAACACGATAATGACAGTGAAGAGTCATTAATTTCTCAATTTGAAACTACCCTTACTATACGCCCCACACTGGATATCCCCGAGGATCAAGATTTATCAATCGATCACACTACTTTTATCCACGGGTCAACCCTAGAAGCGTTTTCCAAAGATGAGTCTATTGTGGATATAGAAGAGCTAGAAGAAGAAGAGAGATTAAGAGAACAGATTCCGAATTTTAGAGCAAAGCGCCAGCATAGACTCATTCCCGAGAATTCCACTAAAGTAAAGAGAGATCCCGAACCCGAGACAACCCAGTCTTCATCACCTCAACTTCAGGAGCTCAAATTAGATCTCTCTTTAAAACGTGCTTTAGAAGCCTCACAATTGGTTGATTTGGATTTGATACGATTTATCAGAACTTTTAATGAGTTTCTACTTGCAAATCCCCAAATAGAGAAAGAAAGTCCACGTTTCAAGCATGATGCTGACAAAACTTTGGTCCTTTTATCACCGTACTCTCCTGAGCATGCATTTGGGCGAAAGTGGGTAACAAAAGCGTATTTGTCAACAATTTTTGAAAGACCGCAACGATTACTTGCTTGTAGCATTGGAATCTCAGCTGCCCTTACCATGTTTCCTTTTTACTACGATATCAAGGCTTCAAATAAAAAGGGGTCTTTATTTTCCGATCATGTTCGCAAAGTTCACGGTAAAACATGGCCGAAGCAATTGTTCGACTTATGCTTAAAATCGCACGATAAGTTAAAAAATGACGAGCTTGAAATACCCGAAGATTGGAATGAAGGTGACATATATCTAACACCTAAGACTATTAGTGCACTAGAGGGTGTACTTGGAACTATTGAGACTGCAATAGACTCATTGTATGGTTCTGATATAGACGAGGAAAATCGCAAACTTGCATTCGTCGCCATACGTCCACCAGGCCACCACTCGCATGCATGTCTACCAAGTGGCTTCTGTATGCTCAATAATGCACAAATCGGTATTGAATATGCCTTTGCTCAGTATGGAGTTTCTCATTGTGCTATCTTGGACATTGATCTTCACCATGGTGACGGATCTCAGGACATTTGTTGGGAAAGGGCTGGTTTCACAGGTGATTACGGAAAACCAGACGAAGAATTTCATGATAAGGACACGAACCCGAGGAACGAATTTGGAAAAAAATTTGCTGCATACCCCAAGGTGGGGTATTTCTCTCTTCATGATATTAAGTCATATCCTACCGAATTGGGCTACGCAACCAAAGAAAATATCAAAAATGCTTCGACTTGCATCATGGATCATGATTTGAATTTGTGGAATGTACATTTACAAGAATGGTCAACTGAAGAGGAATTTTACAAACATTATCAAACGAAATATGTGGCAATATTGAACCGTGCTAATCAGTTTCTCAACAATGCAAAGAAACAGCACGATCAGTTGCAATTAAACTTTGCTACGGAGCTAGCAAAGTTCCACAAATTCAAGCTTAAGCCGCATCTTTATAAACACCCAATTGAAGAGCCATCGCCGCCGCCGCCATTTAAACCATTGATTCTCATATCTGCCGGTTTTGATGCTTCCGAGTATGAAAATCCCCAGATGCAGCGGCATGGGATAAATGTGCCGACCTCATTTTATGCAACATTCACTAAAGATGTGGTGAAACTTGCCAGAATACATACGAATGGAAAGGTTGTTAGCTTCCTAGAGGGGGGCTACTCTGACGGTGCACTTATATCCGGCATATTTTCCCACTTAATTGGGTTGACAAATAATAGTGCTGAAGGTACAGACGACTCTTTGTTATGGAATGAGACTTGGGGTACGGAACAAGTCGTGAAAGAACTCTCCAAAGGCTGCAAGAGCACTTGGACATCCTATAAGAATCCCCGCACTGAAATCACAGTTTGGGCAAACGAGGTCATCAAAATGGGACGCGCAATGATGCCCAATGCCGTGTTACCTACCAATTACGTTTATAATTTTTCTGATGATCAAAGCGGCACTAAGGATAATACAGGAAGGAAAATGCTCAGAGACATCTTACAAACTAATGAGATCAAGCACAAAGATTCGGTAAGGAGTCCTGCTAAAGATCCGGAAGACGGCCGGAGAGTCATGCGCCACACCCGGTCTTATTTTAAGAAGAATGTCTATTAATCTCAATATATGCTGCGTTCGGAACGTAAAACACCTGGACACCAAGAGTAAACTTGAATTTATCGCGTATCGCGCGTGTGGGCAATGTTCTGCTTCCGCTCCTGGTCAACATCAAAAATAATAAAGTTCAAAAGTTTCAAACAGGAGATCAACATAAATCTTCTTTCCAAGAAAGAATTTCAGGATTGAGAATTTCACTTTTTCTGCACAATTAATTATATAATGGAAGGCAGTGGAGACATGAAGGAGGATTCGTCGCTGAACAATGATGGTGAGATGAAGAAGAGCATTCGTTCTCGAAAACAAAGGCTCACGGGCAAGATTCCTCCATCTCATCCAGATTTTGACAAATCAAGGTTCACTAGCGAGGAGTTCATAGAATTATTGCTATTTGAGAACAGAGAATTACACAGCACATTAGCTGCGAGAAATGAAAAAGTTAAAAAACTTGAATCCATTATCAGCGATAATGGTATTGAGTTGCTTGAGTTTACGACAAAAGGTAATAGCCCAAGTAATAACTCCACTCAGGATGAAGTGCCCCAAAGGTCTGCTAGGAGAAGAAACGAAGTAAATCAAACGATTACTGGAACGGAAAGCAAAGAACTGATCGAATCAAGGCAAGAAAGGAGAGATAGCGAGACCTCATCAATGAGTCTCAAGTGTCCTACAAAGGTTAAGGATGGCGGTACCATTTCAGCCAAAGTCGAGCCTGAGCTTGCTGCATCTGTCTCACTTTCATCGTCGTTGTCGCCAGAAAAGCTGCCCCTTAAAAATACCCATACAGGTTTGCTTGATGCTCTGCTTTCTCCTGTTAAAAAACTTGATTTTGAGTCGAATTCTTTTGCTCTGAAAAATGAGACCATAAAAACAGATGCAAACCTCCCTTCACCGAAATTGAATGACTTCGATGACGACACTTTGACACACAAAGTAAGACAAAATTCAATCTCTGCAGATAATCCTTACAAGTCAAGGATCAAGTTGCCATCAACAATGAGACAAAACCAGGATGAACATGACATGGATTCATCTCACACATCTGACTACAAGGATTCTGATTCATTGGTCAAGCTAAACTCGCGCCAAAAAACATCGGACGGGCTGAGTGTCATAACTGAACCACAGAAAGAGCACAAAATTTACCCAAATACCCCTGGGACTCCAGATGAAGCGCAAATGCGTCAAAGAAAGTTGTCAGCAATCGATGTGTCACATTCTAATGGGTCCCGGTCCTATTTTGATTCACCAAATACGACCTCTTCCATTGCGTACACACCAAATGCCAAAGGTAGAGGAGGGCTTTTCAATAACTCCCAGGGGTCAATGGACTCATTGCCTACGTCACTGAAACCATCAGTTCAATCACCTGGGTCGAGTTTTAATGTTTTGAATACGTACGTCGACGAAGACGAAGACATTCCATTGTTCGTGCAACCCAATGATTTACATACAGTGAGGATTGTGGTAGTGAGTACTATCAGTATCAACGCAAAAAAGTCTGATAACCCCAACTGCACTTTTAGCATCAATGATAGAGAATCCAATAAGGAAATGTGGAGAGTAAGAAAGTCATATAATGAAATTATGGCATTCGACAATGAGTTACGACCTGTTGTTGAGTTTTTCGGCTTACCTCCAATACCAGATAAATCATCTTTGAATGCAACAACCCCAACAAAAGTTGACTCTCGAATGAGGGCACTTCAAGATTATTTCGATACAATATTTGCAATGCCTCATATTCCTCAAATAGTTTTGTATCGAATATGCAGGTATATATCTCTAGGATTTGTCAGTCCGTTAGATGGTTTCAAGTCAGGAGCGAAGAAAGAAGGATTTTTAATTCGCCGATACAAAGGCTTGGGAACTACCTGGAAAATAAGATGGTGTCAGATAGAAGGTCCTGCTCTTGAAATATATGACCTGCCGGGCGGGTCGTTGATCGAGCAAATCAAGCTAGCGGGATCGCAAATTGGAAGACAATCATCTGATGTTGTTGCAGAAGAGAGAGGATATAGACATGCCTTCCTTATCCTAGAAAGTTCCAAGAGTCTGAAAATTTCAGGTTCATATCCTAAGCACTTCTTTTGTGCAGAATCAGACCTCGAGAGGGATGAATGGATTTCAGCTATGGTGGAATTTACGGAGAATGATCCTCTTACCAATAATGATACAAGCGTATCTCTTCCAACAGAACCTGCAGTTGAAGGAAGTCCAGCTAAAGGTGAAATTATTGCTGATCAAGAGAGTGCACTTTCGACGGGTCGGAATGTTAAGCATTTATCTTCTGTGTCTTCTATTCCTAGCGAGGAGTTTCTGCAACTTCATTATCAAGAAGAACCACTTTCAAAAGAGGGAAAGATGACTAAAATGAGAAATCTTTTCCCTTTTAGAAATAAAGGAAGCCTCAGCGAGGGCAACATGAGTCAGGATAATCCACCTACTCCGACTTCAACAGAGCACAGCATGCAAATATATTTGGATCAAATGAATCTATCTGCAGAACAAGCCAAAGCTGTGTTTGGCAGGGACCTCAAGGTTGCTTATGAGCTTTCTAACCACAATTACAAAGGTCTTAATATTCCAAGTGTGTGTTTCCGCTGTCTTGACTTTCTCACAAAAAGTGGAGCAATTTATGAAGAAGGAATATTTAGATTGAGTGGATCTGCTTCAACCATTCGGCAATTGAAAGATAAGTTCAATCAAAGCTTTGACGTCAACCTATTTGAATCTCCATTGAAACCTGATATACACACAGTCTCTGGATTATTGAAAACTTATTTGAGGGAATTACCACATCCAATATTTGGAGCCGAAACTTATTTTGAATTACAAAAAGTTGTGGCAGAGAGCAATAGCAACGTTCCAAAATCTCAAGTCAGCTTAAAGATGCGAGAATTATTGCAGAACTCTAACTCCATAGATCGGGTGAATTATGATACTTGCCTTGCTATTTTCGGATTCTTGCGTTTAGTATTATCGCAAAGTACCGTGAATAGAATGTCTCTTAAAAATGTTTGCATTGTTTTTGTGCCAACTCTCAATGTTTCTGTGGAAGTTCTCAGTCTATGCTTAGTTGATTTTGATTGCATCTTTGGGAACTCACTGCCAACACGAGACTCGAATCGAGAAGTACTAGATTTACAGATACCTACCTTTTGAAAATATAAATTCAAGTTTTAGTCGTTTAATTTTTTTAAAGAATACTACCTTGCTGCATCTTACCACTCACTTTCACCAGTAGCTCTTTGAAAGACATAATCTCTACCATCGATATTAGCAACACCTTCTTTGAGATTACACTTCCACTTGTTCTTGACTCTTTGAACTTTGTCGTACAAACAAAGCATGATTTGGCCCTCCTGATCAGCATCATCATCATCTGATTTCTCGGAATCTAAATCATCGTCGAGGTCAGAGTTAATATCATCAGAATCGTTGAAAATATCATCATCATCTTCATCGAGTAAACCTGATCCATCGACTTGAGCCTTTAATTTGTTTTTTAAGAGACTCAACGTTTCATAAGTTTTTTTGTCAGTGAGCTGAAGACTTAGCTCAAATGTGCCATCTGACTGATTAACTTTTGGGAGCATTAACCCACTATCATCGAACTCTTGTTTCACTGAAGGGAGTTCAATTCCCATGCTATAACTTCCACTTCCAGTATTGCCAATATCGGAATCATGAAGAGATGTGTTTGTCTGATATGAATTTAGATTCGGGATGTCTAAGCCGGCATTGAGTTGTAGAGCTTCGCTTTTTATGGATGTACTCCCCACAGATTGATGTATATGATTGTTGAACTCGTGTTCTTCGTCCCATGAAAACGAGCATACTTTCGACTGGCTTAGCTTTTCGCACCAAAGTCTTTTCAATTCTTGGAGTGTTGACTCATCTATTCCACTGTCCTCGAAGTCTTGTCTTGAGTCAGAAATCACCTCGTCGATTACTGCCTCGTAAATTCTCCCTGCCTCGTAATTCGACATTTTCTAAGATTCTAGCACACCTCAAATTACTCTGCTAGTAGAAATAGAGATTGAAGTTCAAAGGATTGAACTCAAGTACAACAGGCTTGATGGAAACTAGCAAGTGATTAAAGTGATTCTTAGTTTTGAGTTACACTCATTTCATTCATCAGTGACTTGTCGCACCGTAAGTGCAAAAATTATATATGCAGGATCAATTCGAACCCTCACCATGAAAACTAGTGCTGACAGTGTTGACCTTATCCCCTTTTTCAAGAACGCCTAATAAGTAAGTCTTTTCTTTCATTTCCGTTTGCAATTGACTCCGTAAACTCTCAACAAGCCGCTCATTTCTCTCTAACTCTTCCGCTTTCTCTTCGAGCTTGCTCTCATATTTTAGTTTCAATTGGGTCACCTTTGCCTCGTGCTTCTTAGAATACTGGTGGTACAATTGTTCCGCAACCTCTTGAATTCTTTGATCAGTCTTTTCCTGAGCTAAAGATATTTGCCTTTTGAGCTTTATAATTAATTCATCCGATTCACGTGTTGACAATTCTGCACCTTTATCAAGATTAAGCAATTGTGCTTTCTGGTCAGAGATCACATTTTTTTGTTCAGTGACTTGCTGGACTAACTCTGTTAATTTTCTTGTATCTCCACTTATTATTTTGTCTTTCTCGTCGTTCTGTGCCTCGAGATCAATAATTTTTTGTCGTGATTTTAACAAATGTTCCTCTCTAGCTTGGATTTGCGCCTTTAAATCGCGTTCAGAGGCATTAAGATTCTTGAGTTGCAGGTCCTGATTAAATAAGAGTTCCTTCAATTGCCTCTCAATTGCTTGAAGCTCAAGTATTTTAGCAGACTTTGCCGAAATATCATTCTCCATTCTTTTTTGCTCGGTTTCAAAATTGAGCATGTCTTCATGAAGTATTTCAGCTTCCTTAGTCAAGCTGGCGAACTTTTCCGTAAGACTATGCAAAGATGCGTCCTTTTCTTTCACTTCTGATTCAAGATTCAAGATTTTTGTTTTGGAAGTCAGGATTTCCTCTTGAAGTGCGAGATGTGACGCTAATGTTGAATCCTTTTCCATCATTAAACTCTCGATTTTCCTTTCGAGATTTTCCTTTTCTTCTTTCACTTCTATGAAAGTGGCTTTCATGCCTGTGAATTCTTTCTCTAAAGAAAGCATACTCAGGTTGGCATCTATTAATTTCATCTCAGTTTCTTCCAATCTTTGATTAGAAAGGCTGCAAGCTCGATTCTCTTGAGCAATTTTATTCTCAAAATTCTCTTTTATCTCAATTATCAGTGTCTCAGTAGCTTGAAGTGATTTCGTCTTCAAATCCAACAATTCTTGGGAGTGATTCAAGTCAGTCATGTATTGATTCAATTGGAAGTGAAGCGCCTTTTCTTGTACTTTGAGATGATTTAGCTCATTCTGATTTCTTATAAGAGTCTCCTGCTGGATTACATGACGACGTTCGGTATCAGTCACCCTCGTGGCTAATTCGATCAATTCTGAGTTTTTTTCGGAAATAACAGTTTCCAACTCCTCTATTCTGAGAAGATAATCTCTTTGAAACTCTTCGAAATGTACCAAAGAATACACTGGCTTAGAATTTTGAGTTTGCGAGTCATCGTTGTCTTGGCTCAATTGCGAACTTTTTGGTCGTGTTTCCAAGGATACTATACAATTGCTTTCTTTCTCGTGGCCAAGTCCTGATGAATTACGCCGATGGCTATCATTACCAGTGGGATTCAAATTATCTTCTTCGAAAATGCTCACGCTGGGTCTTACCGATAAGTCATTCAAAACTGTGGCATTTATCCGCTCATCATCCAGGCTCTTTAGTCTCGAAACTTCGGCAGAGGTATTTTGTTTGTATGAATCAGCCATTGTCAAGCTTGTTTCCTTACCCTCCAAAAGCGTCACTTGACTATTTAAATGCCTCTGAAGTTCAACAAACTTCCGGCCGTTGGGATTTTGACTTGAATTTTTAACGAAGCCCTTCACTGTGTATGATTGGTGGTTTCTGCGAGGAGATGTCATGGAAACAATTTTTCGTACCTTCGAAGGAGTTTTTAGAGCATGGGTAGACAGTATAGTATTTCTTCTGGACAGCAGCATGTATTCCAGTGAAAGATTGTCCCTTAGACTATTCGTATCTTGCAAAATTGAATGTGGCTGAAATTGGGCTTTCTCGGACTGTGTATCGGAATGACTTTCATGAACCGTTCTAGCACTTTTCCGCAAACCTAAAAACTTAACAGGTGATAGTCTCTCATCCTGAGAGAGTTCTGTTTGCCTGAATGATTCCATTGCAAGGCGCGTTGCAGAGTTACCTATGTTCAGTTTTATCTTAAGCGACGCAGTCGCGTTTATAAAAGAGCGCGTACAGGATGATACAAAATAAAAAAAAAAGTTTATAAAAATGTTACGTAATCTAAACCACGCAATCATCAAAACAAACGAAAGATCAAAAGCAGATCTTCTGTGATGAAGTTTCATGAGTGCAAAGCACCATTAATTCCTCAAAAAAGAAAAGTGGTTATCTCCCCAACTTACAAGGCGTAGAGCGCTCTTCTCTGGTAATCTGAGAAGTCTGTGCCGTTTGTATAAGAGGTGAAGGATGGAGCAATTGTAGAAGGGCTCAAAGTAGTCAATGATGTCTGGGTGACGGTAACTGGAACCCATTTAGTCAAAGTTGTCGTAACGTCATTGTTAACGAACTCAGCAGTGACAGGCACCAGCGAAGTATGAGTTTCAACAACAGCGGAGACTGATGATGGGGCTTTGGTGACAGTAACAGTAACAGTAGCTGCCTTACAGTTGCCATCAGTCAACAGAGCAGGCACCGTGGTTGCGGCACCGTTTGTGTTGGTGACAGTAATGACAGTAGTAATAGTCGAGGTAACAGTTCCTTCATCTTTAGCAGCAGCGAACCGTTCACTACCAGCAGTTTTCTTAGGTTTAGAATCTGCGGTCTCCTTAGGTTGAGAAGCTGCGGTTTCCTTAGGTTGAGAAGCAGCAGCATCCTTAGGTTGAGAAGCAGCAGCATCCTTAGGTTGAGAAGCAGCCCCGACTGGTGTCTCAGTAGCATCTCCACTAGCAGTATTAGTCACATCCTCGGGGTAGCTACCCTTTTCTGCGGAGGCGATCAATTTAGCTGCATGGATTGCGCTAGTTGCGGTTTCAGGCAAGATCACGGTACTCGAGTCTAAAGTAATAGTAACGTACTTATCGATAGTCAAAGTAACATCTTCAGAATCTGAGGATGTCACATCGGCAGTACCGTTGTCGAATCTCTTGAATGGAACAGCGTTGACAACAGAGGCTATTGCCAACAAAGAAGTAATTGGGAAAATCATAAATGAGAGTGAACACGAGGTTAAATAAAGGAATGGACGCGATTAGATCTCGCAAGTTTGAGTTTGAATTTTGGTAATACTGAACTCGATAAGAGATGGATGATGCATTATATATATACCGGTAATTTAACGAAATGCGTGTTTCACATTGGCAGGGAGTTAACGCGATTCGGAACAAGTAAACATTCCCCCCCTGATACACGCGCGAGTTTCGTTGCGAAATGATGCACCGCCATCCTTCGTGTATTTCATTTTCTGACAAATCTTGCAGCCGCTTTGAAATCTGAAGCATTCTTAATATGAAAACAATAGAAACAAAAAAAACAACACCGGAATAACCACACCTACTCTAAAACACAAGGAAATTTACCCAATGAACGCTTTCAGAGAGCAAATCTACATTTGGAGTTAAAGCATTTATATACAGGACACAAAAATTTTCTTGAGAAATACCCTTCACTATTTGGCCAGCACGTAAATCAACGTATGATGGAATTCGCTGACAATGCTATCTTTGCTTACTACCAAAAGCTCAAGATAACATTCCAAAAACTTCTCGACCAAAGCGTGCCTTATATTGTTCCCCGCTGGATTGGGTTTGCAACTTTACTATCCATCTTCTTAATCAGAATATTAATCGTCCAAGGTTGGTACATAATTTGTTACACTTTAGCCATTAACTTGTTGAGTTTATTCCTCTCATTCTTAACACCCAAGTTTGATCCTTCGTTGGAACAAGAGCTGAAAGCTTCGTCACTCGAAGAAGGTGCAGATGAACAAGAACAACCAGATGATGAATTCCGCCCATTTATGAGGAAGCTTCCGGAATTCAAGTTTTGGCTTTTGGGGACTACCGCTACGTTTGCGTCTCTTTTACTTTCGTTCTTTCCCATCTTTGATATCCCTGTGTTCTGGCCCATACTCGTCATGTACTTCATAATTTTGTTTGCTTTGACAATGAGAAGGCAAATCCAGCATATGATGAAATACAAATATTTGCCATTTGACTTGGGTAAAGCAAAGTATGGGCGCTGAAACCAATCATAACATATCATCACGAGTCTGATTCAACAACAAAATTTTTCATATCATCAATCTTGAGATCTCAAGTTACTATTCTTCAGGCAGCTTTATAGCGTCACCCGTCTTTCTTCAGGAAAGAGTCCATAGTAGTAGGGTATTTCCTTCAAATATACAATCTTTGTAGGAACACAGTTAATCGTATATATGCTAAGCAAATCAATCAAATATTTTATCAACAAATGAGAGCATCTTTGCAAGAACACAGTCAATCGGGCACATTCTAAGCAATAAACTCAATTAAATCTACAGTGTTTTCCAAAACTATTCCAACCAGGGCGGCAATACGATTTAACCACACTCGCAAATTTAAACGAACCAATATATTTGAAATTAACTGCAACTGTGAGCATCAGTAAAAAAAACCTACGATGGTCCTCCCAACTTAGCAAGTGAATCTGCATAATTCACAAGCTGGAATTCGTCATTTTCCTTACCAACTTAGCCATAAAACATCCAGCAAATATACCTGTGAAAATTCTACCGGTTATGAATATATATCTCCAACAATGGGTGCTCTACACCAATTCTGAAATGCCGAATCATTGTGAACGGACTATGGCTTTGTTACCGAAAGCTGTAAAATATTCTGTAGCGACTCGGATCTTCAAACTAAACCATCCCAGAAACTTGTAGCAAAACTTTCTAATCAAACCATCTAATATCATCGCGGAATACCTAGTACATTCTTCCCTTCAACAAAATAAGCTCGCCACACCTACAGAAACCGGACTAATTACCAACAATGTCGTCGACTTCCCAAGAAACCGCTGCTAACACTATGACACGTACCTGAGATGTAAGCTATCCCTGGTAATATATGTTATACGCTATGTGATTCATGATTACTACGATTAATTAGCAAGAAAGTATCCTAGCGGGATAAAGTATATTGATATATATATCCTCAAATACATATATTTTCTAAATTAAAACCATAAGACACTAACTTGATGCGAGCAATTTAGGTACCAAATTCATTAGACCTATCCTAAAAACCAGAATGTTGCACTGAATCGCTCTGCTCTGAACCTTAACTCTACGAACATCAGTCTGCGATTAATTTTCAAACATTTTCAGGCCACAAACTTCCCACTAGACTCTTGACAAACAGATTAACTCGTAATCATATTGGATGCAAAAAATATACTAAATTGCATCATCATCAATGTTTTGTTAATATAGCTAAGGCACAAAATCTATGGCAATCATTATTGAAACTGAAATTAACACCATAACAATCCCGACGATTCAGCCCCACAGAACGCCATGTATGCAAATTCATGTATTTTCGCCCAACCATCAGGAAATGGTAAAATTGCTATAGTATGTTTTCATGTGGTGTTTCATACCACCCTACCATGTATATCCATATCGCGTAAGGAACCCTAAGATAGACCCCCCGAAGGTACCTCCCGAATCAGTTCATCGAACAGAGGTAAGGAATTGGTGAGTTGATCTTACTTGCCGAGTGAAACGATTTCGTAATCACATATCTTTGATTCATATATTTGCGTGTCTTTCCGTTCCTTTGTGTTTTGATGGCTGGCGGGTTATAAATTACGAAATATGTAACTCCGTCTGTTAGAATATGATGTGAGAGAAGCATGTAGATCTACATGTAACAATATCATCCTATGGGATTTATGGAAGGCAATAGAACTCGGGGTAGCTGGGCAACTTAGCAGTTACCCCCACCAACAATCTTCTATCAGTCGTTTAATTTCTACTTCCATACCAAAGGAATCGAAAGGAATTTGCCTCAGGATTGAAAAGGTCCCGATTGTGTCCTCTGCAAATTTTGGAAACTTCGTGAATCCCGTAATAAGAAGCGAAGCATACCTGCCTAAATTAAAAGCAGGCCTGTGGTCCGCAATCTGTAATTCAATTTGTTGGTTTGTTCAAGAGATATTACAGTTCGAACATGCAGATTAATTTCAAGTGTATCAAATTCACACGATTGCTAATACAACCTGTATCTACGTATCTCGGTTACTACAACTTTAATGTAAAGAGAATAATAGCCAGAAAGTATATGGCATGTGAAAACTGCTTACATACATTTTGCAAGATTTTTGTAGCATCTATTTATGCGAATATTCTAGTGTGATCTTCGGCTCTTTAGTTTGGGTTATTTGGCAACGTGAAGTTCGCTAATGCTGAACGTATGGTGCTGCAATGGATATTTGGTGTACATTGAATTCTCTACTTTCTATTCGTTTAAAACCAAGAGATTTTAGGACCCACAATACAGTCTTTTTCAAAATTAATCATACAAATATTTCAAAATTATTCATACCAAATGGCATAAAGTTTCACACCAACTTTTAATAGTTTTCAATAAAAAGATATTTATATCCTGCTGATTGCTTTTACATTCTACACCTGGAGTCTTCCAATCAACGGTCAAACGAAAAAAATAAAGTAGGTTCCATGTTGTGCTGTATATTAAAACTTGTATTTGGTATGAATAATTTTGTAATATGGTATGAATAATTTAGTCGCACTGGTATGAATAATTCTGTCGCATTGGTATGAATAATTTTGAAAAGTACTGTATTTACTTCTCGAAAGAGTACTTCGATGCACCTTGTTGATTCGAAGGGCAAGAGAAATGTGTTCGATAAATACCCTTTTGGAAACACCGCAAGGAAAGTTTACCAAACTGTAGGGCTTTGATGTGATGAAAGGTTTTTTGGAAGCCTGGATCAGGTGAATTGAATGGAAGAACGAAGTGATTTTTGTATTTTTTCACACCAATGTTTAAAAATATTTCAAACTAAATGGCATAATGTCACACCAACCTTTTTAATAGTTTTTACCAGATATTTTTATTCTGGATATTGGTATTATATTCTATTCTTGGTGTCTTCTATGTAACGTAACGAATGCAACTGAAGATGTTTTCATGTTATGTTAGAGATTTAGCCTTTTGTTTGGTTTGAATATATTTGAAAAGAGACTATATTTGATGTGGGGTAGATAGTGGACTCAGAAAGGTTATAGATACGTTGAGCAAGATATAGGAAAATGGACTTATTAGTTCACTATTTTGAATATGAATGTTGAGCAAGATACAGGAAATTGGACTTATTAGTTCGCTATATTGTATAAGATCCCTCTATAGAGATTTAAAATTTTGATGGTCATTATATGAGGTGTATTTGTAAAGGTCAGTATAGGATCGGATATTCTTTTGTCGATATGTAGAGCAGTGAATTTACTGGTTGGATTAAGGCATTCGTAGTAAATATAGCTAGATTTGAATTATACATTCCTAGTAGATTTAGCTAGATTTGACGAAAAAATACTGAATTCGAAATTGGTTGCTACGATTGAGGTTCGAAATTAAGGTATGATTTTTAGGATTTCTTGTTTTCGTGTATACTAACTAAACAAATCATGTGTTAGACAGTAGCAAAATTATAAAATATCCTAACATTCGTCTTCAGAGACGTCGTCTCTGTAGCCGTGTTTTCTGATCTCCGCTAACTTTTTGCGTGCCATTGATAGAGAGTTTTCAAGTTTCAAAATTTGAACTTGCTGTTCCATTTCCAATGTTTTTCCCTCGTACGTTGTGAGCTTGCTAAGGTCAAGTGTACTTTCTTTCTCGTCATTAGAAATCAATTGCTGCACTTGATTAGTCAATGCCCTACATGCAGAGTTCACTTGAGCTGAGGACTTCTCAAGGTTGTTTTGGGTTTCTGACACAAAGTTAGCCTTAACTCTGGATGCTGCAACAAGTTGCACTGTAGATGCTGCAACCTCATTACTTGCAACGATCAACTGTTCATGGGAGTTTTTCTCTCTTAAAATTCCGTCCGAGGTACGAATCAAGATATTTGTAGCAGCTGCTACTGCCTTGGATGCACTGACCAACCCCTCTGTCCATCTGCTATTTTTATTGTAAAATTCAATCCTCGTACTGTCACCTTTGTTGCGATTAACAATCTCGATCTGTGATTTAGTAGCAGAAGTAATTAATTCTGCCACGGCTCTGGTCACCGCTAATGCTGCAGATAAAATCAACTCGTGAACCTGAATGTTGTCCCCGTTTTTAATGTTCAACAAGAGATCTTCGAGGAAGTCTGTGGCGGAGTTGACAGCGTCTGCGGTTTCACTCATTTCCTGTTCGACTGATTCACCGTCTTTCTTCCGCTTGGTTGCAAATTCATGTCTTGTAAGTGTGTCAACAAAATTTGAAATTTCCTGCAATACATGCTGAAACAGAACATTGCAGTCGATAACAAAATCTATTTTGTCATCTTCTGTTTCAAGTTCATCCAAGGAATCTGAAGTCAAGCTCAGAAAGAATGTTTCTGCACCACTTAAAACTTCATTTACCACATTTATGAGTTTCTCTTCTTGTTTGGTTGACAAAACCGGACACAAACCTTTCATGTTGAGCATCAAATCATAAATTGAGGATGTGAGTTCAGAACTGGCAAGTACGATACTAGCATGAACGGCTTCGTCTGAATTCTGGTTTCCATCAGCGATGAAATCATTGAAGGCTTGGGCGAAATCAGTTGCAGTGTTAGAGCACAACCCCACAATTGAAAGCACATATTCTGGTGTAGCATTGGAGTTACCAGCTTGCATTGGAGAGGTAAACTCGTATTTGGAATCTTGAATTCTCCGCACGTTGTTCGCCAATACCACGTCAAGTAAGTTCATGAGTTGATTTGAATTGGTTTCTTTCTTGGCAATTTCTAATTCCTGGAAAGCTCTTTCTAAGGACTCATGAGCTATTTCAAGATCCGTATCTTTTTCCAGTAATTTTTCTTGAAGCATGGCAAAATCTCCCATCGATAAAAGCTTCTCATTCTTTTGAGCTAATTCTTGGGAGAGTCTGTCCACTTCCGCTCTGTGACTTGTGATAATCGCATTCAAATTCAGTGATTGTGATTGATCGTTATCTTTTGCTTGGGCCCCGAGTTCTCTGATCTCTGTTTGAAGCTTCTCCACTTCAACGTCCTTAGATGCTTTCATTCGGTCTAAATCCAACCTAGCCCGGTCTCTTTCTCTGATCAAATCAGCAAGTTCTAGATTTTTAGCCTTCAAATCCTTTTCGAGTTTTTCTTTTTTCATGACTGACTCTTGTGCGCTGGATATCTTTTGTTGTATCTTCTTGAACTTTGCAAGCAAATTCAAGTGTTCCAGACGTAACTGCGAGTATAACTTCGCGAGCGACTCATACTTCTTAGTCCAATTGGCAACTTGTTCTTCCAAATTGCGGAGCTGATCGTCCTTGGAAGCAATTTGCTTAGATGCCGTGTCATTAAAGCTGGTAAGCTCCATTTCCAATGACTTCACGCGACTGTCATATTGTTGCAAAAGAGTCTGGTCGTTATCAAATTGATTCTTGAAAATGAGGAGGTCTTGTTCTAACTCAGATACTCTCAGATGGTTTGACGTAGCTTGTTGCTGCTTCAAATACTCTTGCTCTTGTAACATACGTTGCTCCTGATCTCTTTTTTGTTGCTCAAAAAGCTGTTGTCTTTGAATCTGCTCGTTTAATTGTTGTTGCCGCTGCAATTCTAATTCATGATGCTGTTGTTGCAAATTTTGCTGCTGGTTAAAGATACCAGTTTGTTGCAAATGTATCAGATCAATAGGTGGAGGTACAGATGATTGTTCAACGCTGGCCGTAGGTTGCGCTGAAATTTGAGAAGTTGAATCATTGGCGGAGCTAGTAGAGTTCAAAGGACGCTGTGACTCGTCCATAATCTTAAGATTTGGAATTGAACCAGCCATACGGGGAATTGTAACTAAACTAGTCAAGAATTTGATAGACTGGCAATCGGTGTAAAAATCTCTTAAAACAAAGTGTTGAGAGCTGAACCTGTCAAAAAGAGCACCTAACGCATCATCATCACCAAGTTGCTGATACATAGCCCGCAACATCGATACAAGGAACTTATAGATACCATATGATTCGGATATCAAAGGTACTAAAGCACTCACTTTGCATAAGTTATTTGGAGATTGATGAATTGTAGCAAAAATATGTTTTTGTAAATCATTAATCATGTCCTGTAAGTCCATCAATTGTAAGATTGACTCGTATCCCTCATTTGGATCATTAACAGTACGCAAAGATATATATTCCTCGTACTCAAAAATTCCATTGAAGCCAGGATTGTTGCGATGGAAGTCTAACTTCAGCAAGAGAAACCTATCATATTGATTGATCAATAAACCGTAGTTGGAGGTGCTTGGAAAGACAGTTGACAAGGAAAACAAGAAATCTTTGTTTCTATACCCATCTTTCAAGGCATTAGGATGTCCCTCTTGAAGCACCTTATGGATCATAATTAATGCTTTGAATAATTGAACCTCATTGCTCTGCAAAGGTTGAATTTTAACTGCATTCCAAAATGCACGGGAATTCTTATGGTCCCAAGTGTAAACAATACATGCTCTCACATGCTTTCTTTTAGGTGGAACCTCATCATTGTTACAGGCTTTTTTGACGCTGATTTGTAAGTCTACCTCAGCACGGCTCATTTTCTTGGTGTTAGTTGTCGTACGGATTGAGACAACGGAAGTGCGACGAGAAATAAAGTGGTGTTCCTGTATTGCATGCGCCTTCATGCATAATCGAGGCTATACGTTGTCATCTGCACTTGAGTTCTTGCCAGGACTTGATGACGATTTCATGCCTGTGGAATTTTCTGTATTTGTCGTACTTTTTTTCATTTCCCACCACAATTAACTAATTATAGGCTGAAACCAGCTTGTTAATAGACTTTCAAAACAGTTTTTTAATCGCGGCCATTTAGCCGCTATTAGCGTACTATTCCACTTTCTGCCTCGAGAATCAACAATTAATGTGGAGGTAATTTTTTGGCTTGAGTCTGTGAATTTATCCCTACACATTCATTTTTGACTTCATAGTCCAGTATACATCAGCAGTGTGTTGGACATCTTGAGTTGAATATGTGTTTCTAATATTTTTTCTTTTTTTTTGGTTTATTTCCCGCGCGGGGCAGCCTGAGAGTGGCAGTCCCATCGAACAATCGAAAAAAGCTTATAGACTTAATTAAATCCGTGACCCATTAGAGAATGACTAGTGAGAAGCAGAAAGTGAGCTACCCGTATGTTTTGATAGCAGAACCTGTTGCTTAACGAAGACTAACACACAGATTTTGGTATGGAGGCGCTTCAAGTATGGCAGCTTGTCTCGTTACACATCCATTAGACTTGGCTAAAGTTCGCTTGCAAACGGCAAAAACACCTGGACAATCTTTGCTTTCGATGGTGTATCAAATCATTCGTCTTGAGGGTTTTTTAAAAATTTACTCCGGATTGACCGCATCATTACTCAGACAAGCCACATATTCGACAGTAAGGTTCGGTGCGTATGAAATTATGAAGGAAACCTATCAGGACAAATATCATCAAATGCCCAGTACGTCAGTTTTGTTACCCATGTCTATGCTTTCTGGAGCTTTGGGGGGGCTTGTTGGTAATCCCTCTGACGTTGTGAATATCAGAATGCAAAATGATTCAACATTACCTCTTGAACAGAGAAGGAATTATAGAAATGCATTCGAAGGAATCTATAGAATAACGAAGGATGAAGGTGTTTCTTCATTATTTCGAGGGCTTGGCCCCAACTTGGTTAGAGGTGTTTTAATGACTGCTTCACAAGTTGTGACTTATGACATATCAAAAAATTTGTTAGTTGGTCAGCTTGGCTTGGATTCAACTAAAAAGTCGACACATTTCTCTGCCTCCTTGATGGCTGGCTTAGTCGCAACGACTGTATGCTCCCCGGCTGATGTTGTGAAGACAAGAATTATGAATGCTAAAGGTTCTACAAGCAGCGCCATCAGTATTTTGACAAACGCACTCAAGAATGAAGGACCAGCTTTTATGTTCAGAGGCTGGTTGCCCTCATTTTTTAGATTGGGTCCTCATACTATTGTGACATTTTTGGTGCTAGAGCAGCTCAGAAAATTTAGAGTGGGAATGTTTTAATAAAGTGACTTTTTATAGAGTTCATAGAAGGTGACTACAGCAATCTTTCAATTATTTTATGTTTTATTCATCATTCTTATGTTTTCATATATCGAAAATTTGCTCAGTTCCTTCCCGATTAAACCTGAATATTGTCCAACTCGGCTTTCTCAAAGGCTTCTTTCTCTGCCTCCAAAAGATACGGAATCAAGTAGTGAGTGTCCTCCTCGGGCTTGACAGCTTTGCTCTCAGGCAACAACTGATGAGACAATGCACACTGATGGCCTGTCATGATTCTGAAATTCCTGGCGTACAACTGATCCTCAGGTAATCTTGATATGGCTTTTTGAGCAATAGGAGTCTCTTCCATGATCAAATCATTGAATCTTCATGTTAGTATTCGTCAGCTAAGAATGCACATTATGTGAAAATTACGTACTTCAAGCCCATCTCTCTGTATCCAGCGTACGCACAAAATGTCTTGGCAAGAGGGGAGATGATTTTAGACAATGTTGGTCTGGACAAAATATAATCAGAAGTCTTGACGATGGATGTAATAGAAGCCATTGTGTAGAGCAGTGAAGTAGATGAAAGTGGTTTCGGTGCGGAAGGCTTTACTGCGAGAGTACGTTTCAAAGAATTTTGATTGGCTATTTCGCGAAATTTAAAAATCGAAATATGATTTGCATATAAACACTAGTAATGATATTCATCAGTACCAGACCCTGAGGTATTTGGGAAACCTAATGCTCTTAATATATGTTCAAACCCTGTTTCGACTACTAAATCGACCAATTTGCTATCTTTGCAAAGTATAAGACCGAGGAAGCCACAAGAATTCACGCCGATTTCTTTGTATTTGCCTCCAGATCTTGGAATCAACATCATATACTCTGTAGTAGCACAAAAGTTGTATGAGATATGGTCACACTCATTATCTCTTAAGACAGTCAAGGTTCTTTGTAAAAGAGAAACAAATATCATAGCAAGATCCTCCTCACTTACATCATTTATGTCGGCAGGAAGTTTAGCAACAAAGTGTGCAAATGGTAAATGTCTGTCTTGCAAAGGCTCATTATTCTGATCTGGTATGAATGATTCAGACGACTGGACTAACTTATCAATAAGCGACAGAAAATCAGGTGGAAATGACATGAATTGAACATGCTTATGAGGCTGTGAAGCACCGCTCTGTGGCCCACAATTGTAAAAGGAAAACCAATTTTTATCTTTATCGTCAGAAGCTAATTTTTTCAAAATGGTGAAGGTTGCCATTAATTCACTGGGAGAAAGAGGAGTATTTTGAGATTTGAACTCTTTAGTGATTAACATGAAGTGGCATGGTACGACAGGAAACTTGTTTAAAACAACTCGAAATTCGTCATTGTCACCATATGTGCTTAGTAAAGTAAGTTCCGGCTCCGGCTTGGAGAATGGGTTTGCCTGAACGGTTCCGACCTCTGGCCTGTGCTGAAGGCTGTGTAGCTCAGTCAAATGAAATTCATACCTCGACCCTTCTAATTCTGTATGAAGCACCTGTGTTGTTGAAGATTCTCCATTGAAGATTAAATCTTTATCTTCGGTCGCCTTTTTGAATTTATCTTTCAAAATCTCCACAAAATTATCTGGAATGTTCACCATTGCTCAAAAGAAAACGAGCAAGCTTCAGTTACGATAAAATATAGGATCCACATGCAGTAAACGCAGTTATTCACAAAGAACGCATAAATTCTACAGTTTTACACAACGCAGAATTTCAAATTTATTTAAATTAATCCCTTAAATGTCTTGGTAAATTATCCAATTTACTTTTGTCTGCCCAAGCTGGATCTATCAATTTTTCTCTATCCTCATACATGACTTTGAAGGATGTTTTTATAGTGCCGTCACTGACCCCGGTCTTGTTAGCGATTTTGGAAGGGGAAACATCTGCTCCAAAAATTAGGCACGACATATAGATCACAGTCGCAGCAATAGTAATTGGGGATCTTCCTGCCAAAATTCCCGATTCTTTACATTTTCTTGCAATTTGCTCCGCTGCGTTCGTAACACTATTTGAAAGACCCAAATGAGAACAAAATCTTCTGATCAAATCTTCGGCCGAAGTTTGCGTCGTTTGTTCACTATCTTTGATGATGGAATAAGCCCCAGGATTTGTATCGTTCTTCTCTTGTATAACCAGACGCATTATCTTGAACACTTTTCCGATCTCTTTTTTTGGCACATTTGTCAAAGCCCAAATCTCTTTAAACGTTCTAGCCACCTTTGCTTTCCGGCAACCAAGAAATATTGCAGCAGCCATAATAGATTCCTGAGACTTGCCCCTCAAGGGCCTCTCTTCGTATACCAATTTATAAACCTCTTTCGCCCCATCTTGTACAATTTTTGGTAACTGATAACCATCGCACATCTGGGAAATTTTCGAGTAGGCTGCAGCTAAAGCATTATCTTTCTTATCAACCAAAGACTTCGATTGTGCTCTGTTCAATTCTCTTCCTGCTTTGACATTTTCTGGAACATATGAAATCATAGTGGAGAGATCTTCTGATTCAAGCAAAGGGTTTCCGGCATCTCCTACACGACTGGGATCATCTCCATTTTGATCATCATTACTGAAAGTTCTCCATTCAGATCTTGTGTCTACCACTCGGTCGCTGAGTACCAAACCACAGCTGCCACAAACAATATCTCCTTCACTGAACCTTTCAATTAAGTCAGGAGGGAATATCTTGCACTCAGGGCAAGTCAAAGTGATGTTAAGGTTAGGGCCCACAAATGGCTCGTCGGTCGTTCCCCCAGCTATTTGCGCACTCATAACTTAGGATAGATTTGATGAAAACTTTTGGTTGAAATAGGAGACGCCGAATGAAATGACGAATAATCTTCGAGACTGGGCAGTTGCGGAAAATTAAAGAAAAAAAAGATTATTACGTCAAGGCTTGCGTTTCGTCAAAAAGAGCGAGTAAAGGAGAGTGTTCCGAATCAACTGATTTTCCTGTAACTTACTAATGAATTTTATTATCGAGAGTGAGCACACTGCATATTAAACCCATTGCTGAGCATGATTTATTCATCCACTAGTAATTCAAAAAATCGAATTTCATTTCATACGTTTAAACCAGTTGGATAATCTTCTTGATTTTACGTCAGAAGTGTCCACTGTAATTCCACTACCAAAAAATTTGGCTGCTTTAGCCCTAGATTTGGTTTTCGACTTTGAGGTGGACGGGAAGAAGCTATCTCCAGTTGACGGGCTGGCAGGTAAAGCGGTTTTCATTGGAATGCTTGTACTTTTTTCGGGCGACGACTGTGAGATGTCATTTCCAATATTGTAATTCTCACAAGATTCATTATCATTTAGATCTTGCTTGTAGGGAATAATCAGAGGCAGGAAGAGCTTAGATACACTTGGCAGTGCTAGATTGGTTGACTCTTCTCCTGAACTCACAACAATAGTGGGGGTCGTAGTTCTCAGGATTTCAAAGTTCAGATTGGAATTATAGCCCTGTGAGTCAAGATGGAGAAGATTGAGCTCATCAAATTGAAACACTTCATTCTCGGGTGTTGAATTGGAATTCTTGCCTAGACAAAGGCTTTGAGAAACGTTGTTGCCCAAAATAAGTGGCGTTTTTTGCTTTAAAGATTTGGGTTGACGCAAAGATTTAGTAGACGTTTCATCCGGCGAGCTTCCCGGAATATCCGGAGAGTCTCCTACCCGTTGAGAACAGGAGGTGCAAACAAAATCCGTTCCGTTACTACATGCATCAAATGCTCCTGATGATCTTAGCGTATCCCGGGGATGGCGACTTTCAAGTGATTGCGTTGAGCTGACTCTGGTTTTTCCAGACTTTAAGCTCGGAAGGCTTAGGGAATGTTCTAAAGGTCTAAGCTCTTTCTCTTTAATAAGCGAGGATTCCAAATGCAATGGTGGTATGAAATGAATACTCTCCGATGAAGAGATTTTGAGCGAGCTTGAAATCTTTGATGATTGCTCGTAGAACGCTTGATAGCGATTAGCCTTGGCACTAAAGCGTTTCGGAGTAGGTGTACCGTTCACTCCAACAAAAGTGAAAGGGGATTCCCTCGAAGGATTCGAGCAGATTTTTTCAATTGAAATTCCCGATGGCTCTCTAAGACCTTGCTTGTGGCTTTGGGGGAGACTGGATGCAGATGAATTGAGGGAGGTAGGGTACAAATTAACGCTGTCATGTGATATTGAGTTGAGCGCTGTATCTTCAGCTTTGTTGATTTGGTCATCAGTGACTAATTTTGTACCAGTATAGCTCGAGTATTTTCCGAAGCACGGATCTGTATCTTCATTATCTTCCTCTTCTTCTATCGCGTCGTTAGCTGGTTCCTTGATGGGTTGTTTTAAGTATGCCGGTGAGCTATATGGAGAGACGGACAACATACTTGAGGTATTAGATATGCGATTTGGAGGATTAGCATTAATTCCATCTAAAAAATCCAAGCAATCTGTGTCCCTGCATTTTTCCCCATCAAAGACCTCTGTACCTTCCTTCGCAGATGAGGCACTCAAGACTCTGTCTAAATCAATCAAAGCGTCAGGAACATTGTGTTCATCCAAGAGTGTCTCATCAGTAAGGAATAATTTCAGTGCGCCGTTATTAGATGAAAATGACCCTTTAGGTCTCACTCTAACTGGTGAATTGAGAACATTCAGCTTCACGTACACCCCTCTTCGCCCAGAGTCAGTTCCTTTCGGAGCTGTGTGGGGCGAATGGGATGAAGGGAAGTAGAAGCCTTCTTTCATGGGTTCATTGGTGAAGTCCTCCTCATTGGAGAAATGGAAGTGTCTGGTTGAAACATCTTGTTCGGAATTACATGAAAACAAGTTTGAGGGTAGACTTAAACGAACGTCTTCATTGGGCGAAAGATATGTAGGATTTGAATGATGGGATGAATGATTGACTCCTTGTTTTATGTGATTCGGCGAAAGTAGCCCTAAGCCCGCAAGGTCAAAGTCCCCGGATACGGCACCAGATCTCTTATGGCGATGTGAGGCTCTAACAACTGGAGTAGATGTGCTAGATAAATAAGTGGAAGTCGGTGTTAAGCTCATTCGTAAAGCGGTGCTGACGCCAGAAATTATTTAAAGTGATCGAATTGAAAGTATGGATGAAGTATTTGTAAGGTTGATGTAAAGGAATAACAGGATGAAGCTGATATAATATGGGAGCTGAATAAGGAATGGACGCTAACAAAGCAGCAATTGGGGAAGTTTATGTTCTATAATTCTTCAATAAGCTGTCTAGGTGACAACTTGAGGTTGAGTGTTTTTTTGAAATTACAGTTAATGGTGTGAATTCTATTTTCTATTTTAGTTTAGTAGAAAAAAAGCGACGCGTGAGATTCCAGATGTCTCAAAATATCCTGGAGCGTGATACCAAAATTGAGGACATAACTACAAAGTTAAATTACCTCTCACTTCTGTAGAAAACTTTTCCATGAACAGTACATTGATTGTTGCCGAATAGATTCATCGTTAAATTTATCTATGAAGAAATCAGTATTCACGTGACTCACATGAGGCTAGTAATTTTGTGATTCACAGGTGAACATAAAATTACTTTTTATTTTTCTTCGCAATCCTTCTTAAAGCCCTCTGTTCATTCTTCATCACACCATCAACCATCTTGTACTTTCCTTTAACACCTTTTGGTCTGCCACTCAAACCCTTGTTTTTGCCTGTCGCAACGACAAGAGTAGTTTTGGGTTTGACTTTTTGTTTTTTAGTGAGTCTTCTCATTAAGCGCAGAATCTCTTCAGCTTTATCTCTCTCACTCTTGGATCCATCATCGTTGATGATGTCACTCTTTTTCTTGAGTTTCTCTAATCTTCTCAAGGCTCTCATTTTCTTTCTTCCTTGCGCCTCTAAGACCTTCTTGATTGGACGTGCATTCAATTCCTTCATTTTTTCTCTCATGGCAGCAGAAGCTTCCTTTGTGATTGGTTTATAGATTTTTGAGTGTTCCTTTTCATCATCGAGGAACCAATCAGGTAAATCTTTCGTGTCCCGGAAAGAGTACTTATTAATTCCCTCATTCACGAGATCATTGTGGGTCATTTGCCCAAGTGCGACTTGATGAGCCAAGGTCATGGCTTCAACAGTAGCAATGTCAACTCTTTCCTTTTCGGATTTTGCTTTTTTGAGCTTCCTGCTCACACTCTCTCCGTCGGAATCTCCGTCAGAATCTATCTCAGGGTCCAGAGAATTCTTCACAATCTCAAATTCTGCGTCAGCTTCTGGTGGAGCCTCTGCCTTTCGTTTTGCTTGCTGTTGTGGTTTTGAACTTGCATCTTTTGTAACCATTGCATCGAGCAAGTCATCATCATTCAAATCATCAAATACAGAGTTGGAAGCGTAAAACATTGAAGCCCGCTTGGATAAATCTTCTTGCTTTTTTCTCTTAATGATTTCGTTGATTGTTTCATCATCATCATCATCATCTGAGTCGGCTTGCATTTCATAATTATCATCGCTCTCGACATCACCCATTTTAGTGTCTTGAATCCCATCCCACTCCTCATCGTCGACATCGCCCCTTGCCAATTTTGCTTTGAAATTGGAATCTTTCTCGGCTCTTTTCTGCTTAAATTGTTCATACATAGTATCCATCTGTGCTTCCAAGTTGTCGATCTCATCATCTGTGTCAAGTTCGGGCTCAGAATTCGACTCTTCGGTTGCTTTGGATTCAAAGTCAGCTGGAACCATGGATTTTTTTCCTTTGGCTAGTTGTTCAAGTAATCCTGTTTTTTCTGCAGAGTTTAAGCTAAACATCGCGTCAACCCCCAACTGGGCTGTTTCCGTTCCGATGGTCATATCACTCATCATATTCAATTGAGCACGCCTTATCTCTTTTTGCTTAAGCTCATTCAAGCGCTTTTTCTCTCGCTTTTTCTTTTGCTTTTGTTTTTCAGTCAATTCGGCAAGGTCCCTGTTGATCTTTTCATCTTCAGTTAAAGCCTCAACTTGAATATCGTCTTTTTCGTCATCTTCTTTGTCATCCAAACCCAAAACGTTTCTGGCTTCAATTCTGAATTTAAGAATGAGCTTGAAGTCTGCTTTACCCAACACTTTCAAATCTTTTATGCATTCGAGCAATTCCGGAGTGCAATGTTTCGTTTTTCGAACAATTTTCCATTCGTGGTCAGACTTTTGAGGTTCAACTAACTTATTGAGAGATCCTAATGTATTTATTGGCTCCTCATTCTTCACAAAATCTAAGAGAGGCATCTCCTTGTACAACAAATAATCACCTTCTTCATAACCTTCTCTCTTTCTAGTATGTCTCTCCGGATGAAACACTTTTGCCTCATTATTGGTCTTTGTGTTGCCAACTTCCTCGAAAACCTCTTTTGGATCCAAAAGACGCGGATCCAATTTTTTTGGAGCTTTGAAGCCTTGACAGACCACAAATATCTCTGCGGACACATTACGAGAAGATGGAGGCTTGGTGGCTTCGACTTTTGTGAAAAGCTGCTGAAAAATCCACATCAAATGATTATAGTCTTTCGATCTAAAGACTTTCGTCACGAAAGTACCTCCTTGTATCAAATGTTCCACTGCAAGCTTGAGTGCTTTTAACACTAACTGGGACTGGGTAAATGCATCTTGAACCCACCCCATACCAACATTAGGTGCACCATCATGAAGGACAGTGTCAGCTTTCCAAGTCTTCAAATGACCTCTTAGCTTAGATCTGCAATCTTCTGTGGTAATATCTGACTGGAATGTTATGCAATTGGGAAGTGGTTTGATAGGAACTATATCAACTCCAACAATCAATGAGTTTATGGGGCACAAATTTGAGGCCACTTGACACCAAGACCCTGGTGCCGCACACAAGTCTATTACAACTTTAGACTTCTCTAAAAAATGCCCATACTTCTCGTTTATTTGGATAATTTTGAAAGATGAACGAGCTCTATAACCTTTTTCTTTGGCAAGATAGTAGTACCTGTCTAAACGACCTTTACTATTCTTTTTTTGAGTCTTACCCATTGCGTTTATTAAATGCTAGAAGAGATGAGCTACCAAAAAATTTAGTTCTTAAATTGAGCGCGAGATGTCATCACGTGCTACATAACCCAATCTTGAGCATCATGGCGCTCCGTGTCGATGAGGCTATCATCGATCGTGTTTAATTTGCTCTCGTTGCAGAGCAAGCATTCCTTCATGAGTAGTTCATCTAGCTCATTCTTGTCACCGATTGAAGAGAATTGCTTAAAGTTTCTGAAGCTTCTCTTAAATGTGTAGTCGCCCTTCAGTTGTAATAGGTAGCGTATCATGCAATCCTTGTGAAAGCCGTGATGGCAATTCGGAAACAAGATGAACTTTTTCCGCACAAGAAGCTTCCGGCAGAGATTACATGATTCTCCAGGCTCGACAATGGTGTAAACATAGCCTCTTCTTTCCAAAGATTTCGATTCGTTGATTTGAACCTTCAACTTCTCTGCAGTAACTGAGGACTCTTGCATCTCCAGCCCTAGTTGGTTTATTTTGTCGTTGAACACACTTAAAGAATCAACTATTTCAGCCTTGAAGTTACTGATCATTATAGATTCGGGCAAAAGAGGTAATAAGTCCTTGATGGTAAGGACACTTGCGTTGTCCTTCACTGAGAATGATAAGCGAAGAAGGTATCGTAAAACCTCGCTTAACCGTAAGCTAAGACCTGACTCTTCTAACTTAACAGCTGCGAGATTTTCAGACTCGGTATGAGGTGATGTCTCCAAGGACTCTGCCTTCTTTTTGGTCTCATGTGCATTAGTTGTTTCAGGGTTTAAGTTGCCCATGCTATTCAAATCGAACTTTTGATCTTTGCAAACTTCATCAATGATATGTTTTGCATAAGACACCCAGAGGTTACGTCTAACTGAGTTCTGATCATCCTCGAGCTTAGATCTACTCGGGTTGACAGCTTCTTTATCTAGCGAGTCTGCCAAATCGCTCATAGATTCATGACTTGTGGGCTCATAAATTGCATCCTCATAGTTTCGTAAAACCATTTCTGCTTGCGGTATTAAATTATGTCTCAAAGCAGTAGATAGCGCTTCCCTGTGAAGATGCAAGTCATTCACAAGAATGAAAATTGCGGGCTCAATTCTTTTAAATCGCAAGCATGTCCTTAACATGAATGTTGGATCGTAATACAGAACTTTTGGGTCCTGATTAGTTCCGTTTTTCCTCAAGTATTCAAGGGTTTTTATGATGTTATTAAGGGACGGAGATGAATCTTCTTTGGAAGAGTTCATGATCAAGAGTGACAAATAGCATTCAGAGAGCGCTCTGCTCCTGATATCCTTCTCAAAAATGAGAGTCAGAAGAAACTTCAAGGCTGCATTATTGCCGGATGAACCAGCCGCCTCGCATCTTTTGTAAGCTAAGATAGCTGGGATGAGTTTCTCGTAATCTATTTCGGAGAATTTTAACCAACACTCTGTTGTAGCTTTTGGAGAATTAATCAATAGTATTGTCGACGTTTTGTAAATAAGATGCTCAAAAACCCCGGGTCGTAATGTATGAGCTCTTGTCAATGCCTTCAATGCATCAGTCCATGTCTCGCTTTGGATGTAAAACTGAACGATGAACTCGAAATCTTGAAGTATACCTGCAAATTCGAGTAGTTCGTCTGTGAATCCCAAATCTTCCATCATCTGATATATGGTCTTACGATCGAGTATTTTCTGATTCGTTTTTAGAAAAAATAATAGGTCTTTCTTCAATTTTGCATGTTTTTTTTCAGTGTGTTGTTTGGTTTGTTCTTCATTATTCAATCCCAGCATCAGTGCATTCAAGTTTCTTATCAGACTTAGAAATAGTCTTACTATCCAACTCGATAGTACGATTTCCTTCACTCTATTCTTTTCAGGCCCATTGGCATGATTGAATTTTGATTGAATATAAGTAATCATCAACTCGTTCGAAGAGCTCATTGGATTTTCTAGTTTGTCCACACTCATTAGCATAAGACAAACTTTCTCAAAAGGCTCGTTCAGAAGAGCAAGTTTTTTTATTGCTTCATGTTGGAGTTGAAGTCGTTTCATTTCTCCTTTTGCATCATCCTGATTACCTGAAACACCAAAGGCTCCTCTTTGTAATAAGTCATATCCTTGCCTCACTAGGATAACATTTTTTTTGAGCCTTTGAAGTTCTGAGTCACTGCCGCCTTCTATTAGTTGAAGTGCACGATCGTACTCCCCTAATTCATAATACAAATACCATGCTGAGGCATCTTCGTTTGTGATGATGAGTTCATAAATTTTGTTCTTAGTGAAAACCCAATGAGTTTGACCCAAATTATCAGACGTAATTCCAAGAAACTTCTCATTTTCAGTAAGCGAAGGCAATGGTATCGATTTCGAATTTTGGGGCGAAAGTTTATTCAGGATAAACAAGTGTTCCGAACCCTTATCCAATTGAAACAAGTGATATTTTGATGTCATAAATGCCTGATGACCAGGAGATACACCGTTTTTGATAAGGCTCGAAAGATGGTCAGTGTTAGGCTTAACTTCTGGATCATTTGAGACAATCAGACCCGTTGCAGAATGCACAAAATAATAGTAGTGATTATTTGTGGTAAAGAACAATCCAGCACCTGGTAATTTTTCTGAAAGCGGAGGATGGTGTAGTGACCTGGACAACTCATTTAAGGAAGGCTCAAAACAATCCCACAAGAGCAACTCACTGTCAAGTGCAACGACCACTCTCGTACTTTTGTTCGAAAATGTCAAACCTCGGATTTCTTTTTTCGTGCTAAAGATTTGTTTAACATATTTGTCGTCTCTTTTGGATTCTTCAGTTTCTGGATCATGATACTTTATGTTTGCAACAAGGACGTGGCCTTCTTTCGTGGCCAAGAGAAAATCACCTGTGGATTGTTCCTTTTTCAGTCTGCAAAATGCAATATAGTTTACCTTTATCCCTTTGAAGCGGGGAAGGCTTTTGAACTTTTTGTATTTAAGATGCAAATGATAATAGAATGTTGAGTTCATCTGTATGATCAAAAACTCACCACTAGGGTGAAGCCAAGCGTTGCTTAGCCTACTCAGGTCCGTCTGCGAAGGCAATTGAACAGAAAAAACTTCAGAAGGGCTTTCGAGATTAATTCGATATACATGTGTGGATGTTAAAATATACATCTTGTTGTTCTCCACAAGTAACCGTTGCAATTTATTAAGAAGGTCGAATTGGAGTTGCACTTGCTCCAAGTTGAATTCTGCCTCTTCCATAGCAATAGAATCTATTCTTGGATCATGACTATGAGTCATTAAATGATTATGAACGCTCTCCGTCATTTGTACATCATATACTTTATACGACGTGCCGCATTCTCACTCAAGGTTAGAGGTGGCTTTAGAGATGTACGGATCCATCGGTCTGAAATTCAGTTGGCCCTGACGCATTTGTGGCAAGACAACCATCATTTGCTTGCTACACTTTCGAACATATTATAGCTTGGTGTGTTAAGGATTATTAAGCTTAATTAAACTCAATCATTTCTGATTACGTGTATAATTTTAAAGAGAAAGAACTAGCAACAAAAATATGTGTTGCTATAACTTTATTGCTGGTCGTGTGGAAACCGTAAACACACCGCCCCAACTCCCTAGCTCCGCATGACGCAGTTAACAGATTCATCGTCGTAATAACTTATTGTTTAGTAAGATCAAACATGAACGTATTAAAATTACAAAAAAAGCATCCTGAGTTGAATCAAGCGGATATTTTCAGCATAATTGAGGATTTCAGAGCAATTGACTTGGATGACAAAGGTTGGGTGGAGAAGAAAGATGTAATCAACTCAGTTTCTCAGAAAGGCCAATTCTCATATGATGAAGCAAGAGAGACATTGAAAACAGTTGATGTTGATGCATCAGGACATGTGGAATTGGAAGATTACGTTGAATTGGTGTCTAAGCTCAATGGCTCTAAGAACGCATCGAATTCGAATTACCTTACCCCATCGAGTCCCGGAGCGGGAGTTGTTAAAACTCCCACAAGTCCAGGCAAGGCAGCTTTCAATGCACCAATTGCCACAGCTAATACTGCCAACAAGACTTATATTGGAGGAAAAACTTCAGGAACAACCCATTCAATCAACGATGAAGAAAGATCTGAATTTACTCGTCACATTAATTCTGTTCTTGCGGGTGATCCAGTGGTCGGAGACAGATTACCTTTCGACACGGAATCATTCCAGGTGTTCGATGAATGCCGTGATGGTTTAGTTTTGTCTCAATTAGTCAACGACTCTGTCCCTGACACGATTGACACGCGAGTCTTAAACATGCCTAATGCCAAAAAGAAAACACTCAATAATTTTCAAATGTCTGAAAATGCAAACATTGTTATTAACTCTGCGAAAGCTATTGGTTGTGTCGTTGTGAATGTTCATTCAGAAGATATTATCGATGGTAAAGAACATTTGATTTTGGGTTTAATTTGGCAAATCATACGTCGTGGATTGTTAGCTAAAATTGATATCAAACATCATCCAGAGTTGTATCGTCTTTTGGAAGATGATGAGACTTTGGATCAATTCTTTAGGTTGCCACCCGAGCAAATTTTGTTGCGTTGGTTCAACTACCACTTGAAAAATGCTAAATCCTCAAGAAGAGTTACTAACTTTTCCAAGGATGTCAGTGATGGTGAGAATTACACAGTGTTATTAAACCAATTACAACCACAAGCATGTGATTTATCACCTTTGCAAACATCTAATTTGTTGCAACGCGCAGAACAAATTTTGCAAAATGCAGATAAGATTGGCGTCAGAAAGTACTTGACGCCAAACTCTTTGGTCGCAGGAAATCCGAAATTGAATCTTGCGTTCGTGGCCCACTTATTTAACACGTATCCAGGTTTGGACCCGATCGAAGAGCACGAGGCTCCTGAAATTGAGGAATTTGATGCCGAAGGCGAAAGAGAAGCAAGGGTGTTTACACTTTGGTTAAATTCCTTGGACGTAGATCCACCAATTGTGTCACTTTTTGAAGATTTGAAAGACGGCTTGGCTCTCTTGCACGCATTCGATAAAGTGTTACCTGGAAGTGTTTCTTTGAAGCATGTGAACAAGAAACCAGCAAATGGCGGCGAAATGTCTCGCTTTAAGGCATTAGAGAACACTAATTACGGTGTCGAGGTCGGTAAAGCGAATAACTTCTCTCTTGTTGGAATTGATGGATCTGATATTGTGGATGGCAATAAGCTCTTGACCTTGGGTCTTGTTTGGCAGTTGATGAGAAGAAATATCGTTAATACGTTGTCTGAGCTAGGAAACGGCAAAAACATATCCGACACTGATATATTGAAGTGGGCTAACTCAAAGGCTTCAAATGGAAAAAGTGGAAGTATCCGCTCTTTCAGTGACCTGTCATTATCGACAGGAATCTTTTTGCTAGACGTCTTGAATGGTTTGAAGCCTGGCTACGTTGACTATGATTTAGTGCATCAAGGTGCTAATTTGACGGATGATGAGAAGTACGCAAATGCAAGATTGGCTATTTCTATCGCCAGAAAAATTGGCGCTTTGATTTGGTTAGTACCAGAAGATATCAACGAGGTTAGAGGAAGATTAATCTTATCTTTCTTGGGAAGCTTGATGAGCGTGGAAGGCTCCGTTTAATTAGAATAGTATATGCAGTACACACATCCGTACACTTTTTGTGAGATTTGTCCAATAAAAGTTTTGATATTTATGTACTATTGATAACCCTGTTCCAGCGGCTCTTTATTCACAATCCGAAACACAAAATAATGTCCAAAGTTCTCCCTTTCACCGAGGCTAATACAAAGAGGGTCGCTTCTTTGTACAGAAGAGCATTGAGAATTGCTTTTGACGCCTCTCTTAAATTCGACGCATACAGACAAGAAACGATAAAAATTAGGTCCCAATTCCAAGTCAACAAAGACATTCTGGATCCTACTGAATTGGAATCTGTCATTTCAAGCGCAAAACAAAAGTTGATTGAATACGCACACCCAGATCCATATTTTGCACCATCTAGACCAGGAGGTACGAAATATGAGAGAAACTTTCCTCGTCCAAAAGAACCATTGGTTCCAGGTGATTGGTGAATGCATTTTTCAGGAATGTTGAACAAGACTCTATGAATGAGCAATAACATACACAGTGTATTGAGGTTCGTGGCAGGTCTATCAAGCGCACCTTGAAAGGTAGCTTAATCTTGAGCGTTTCATGGTTTCTTTAGAAAATCACATGCATTGCAATGAGCTACTACATGTCCTGCCCCACTCATGTTCTTGCTTATCATGCTGGAGCTTTGTTAAACCCCTTTGTGCCCCTACAAGCATCATTAGTGAGCCTCTCACTGTAGTTGAAATTAAATAGATTAAGAAAAGTGAACGCTCTTCGACTGTGAATAAAGTTATATTGAAATGATTCGAACGTACTATACATAGCTTCAAGGTAGTATTTTTCAGCTCGAAGACTTAGAAATAGTACTCTCAAAATAAATGCTTTGTGAATCGCAGAGAATAAGTTCTCTTAAATTCTTAAAAGTAACATTCATTATACCCAAATATTCTTATTTGTTGCGTCTCCGTCTTGAAGTTGTTCTACGTTCTGTCGGCTGGCAGTGATTTCCTGTGTGCTAGATTTCAAGCCAAATGAGAGTGCGATGCACGTGAGAGGATTTTTTTATAAGGCAGTACCTCATCTCACAGTTTTTATACGTATACTTATTATTCGAGATGCCCAGATCCAAACGTTCGAAGCTTGTCACCTTAGCTCAAACTGACAAAAAAGGGAAAGAAAATAAAGGTCGTATATTTGATGAAGTGAGAGAAGCCCTTGATACGTATAAGTATTTGTGGGTTTTGCAGTTAGATGATGTGAGAACTCCAGTCTTGCAAGACATCAGATCTGACTGGGTGGGCTCAAAATTAATATTGGGAAGAAGAAGAGTTTTGGAAAAGGCTCTTGGTGACACTCCTGAAGAAGAATATAAAGACAATCTTCATAAAGTTTCAAAACTCTGTACAGGTCTCTCAGGTTTATTGTTTACTGACGAAACTCCTGAAACAGTTTCAGCATATTTCACCGCTTACACGAAAGCTGACTACTGCAGAGCCAAATCCAAATCACCAATTGACTTCGACCTTCCTGAAGGTATCGTTTACTCTAGGGGTGGTGAGATCTCGATCGAGGAAGATGTCCCTATGTCTCACTCGTTAGAAGAAACTTTGAGAAACAAGTACAAGATTCCCACCAAAATCAAGTCCGGAAAGATTTACCTCAATGAACCTTTTCATGTTTGCCTGAAAGGTGACGTATTGACTGTGACCCAGGCTTTGATCTTGAAGCAGTTTGGAATTGCTGCTTCCGAGTTCAAAGTGACAATGCTTGCGCAATACAACATTGAGACCGGTGAAGTCTCCGAGCTTTGAGTTTAAAAGACAAGAATGCATGAATGATTTATATATATTACTTTTGTATCAATATTAGAATTACATCTGACGTCAATTTCAAAACTAGAAAAAAAAACTAAAAAAAAAAAGAAAAATGAGTCGACCAATATGTAGATTGTTTGTCTTTCTGAAGCTTTTCAAATTCTCGATGCTAGCTATCGCCAAGCTGACACTGAACAAAAAACAATCTCGCGCTGCCCTGACCAATGTTTCTGAAGCTGTAGATATTGTACTTTGGAACCTCTAAAGAACAGCCGCGGGTGACAACGAACTTCTCTGAGTTAAGCGTTACCTCAATTAGACCCTTTGCAACATGGAAAATAAACAGAGATTCTCCAGTTGTTCTTAAGCTCTTGAATCCCTCGAAAGGAAAATCAAGAAGCCCCGCTGCAATCACCTCCAGGTCAGCATCGAAGAGCGGTGCAACCCGAAAGTTCTCGACAACTTGTTGTCCGTTTTTAGAGGGTGGGGGCAGTTGAAATGTGCCTCCATCAGGTGCCCAGGCGACCACTTTTCTTTTTTTAGTCTCTTCGTTTTCGAAAACTTCGGTCTCCAATGATTTCGATTTGAACCACTCCGAACCCTCTATCTCAGGGTCTGATTCATAGTCATAAGTCTCTGGTTTCGATCTCTTCTTGGCTTTAGGCTTCTTGGCTCTAGCAGCTGCAACTTTTTCAGGCTGTTCAGGAATATGGACAACTTCCCTGATCTCTTGAAGAGGAACCTTCCGAATGTCTCTGATCAATGTGCTATCTGGATCAGCGCCATCTTCATTTGCTCTAGAGTACACAATACGCTCATTTCGCCAGTAAGCTAGGGGTGCTATTTTTCTTCTCCTTGATCTGCGAAGTCCTTCAGGTGGTGGCGAGGGTAGCGGAGAGGGCTGTGTAATGTATTCATCTTGTGAAGACTTGTAGTTGCTAAGTTGTGATCGCGTAGAACTCTGTGTAGAGAATTTAGACTCTTGGGTATTATAATTGAGGTCGGAAAATTCATCGCTATCTGAAGAAGGCATCTCATGGACTTTGTCCTCTGAATTAAAATCCTCCATTTCTTCGATATCAGATTCGGATATTCTCGGCGTGACTCTTTTGGGTTTTTTCAATGCCATGTTCTTGGTGAATTTTGGTGCTTCGGGCTCGCTGGTAGATTTTCTAGGCAATAATTCCTTTGGTTTTTTCTTTTCTTCAACAGGTGAAACATCAGATATAGGCGAAAGAATTAGATTTTCAGCGTCTTTCTCCAAAGGTTCTCTATCGTAATCCTCGTGTTCAGGCTCGTTCTGATCGAGATCTTGGTCCATATCCATGGGCAGGATTTCTGGGTATGAAAATTCTTCCTTCGATAGTATTTCTTTGTTTTCAGTGGTTTCTAGCATTGATTGGTTTTTGGAGGAGTTAGTTGTTTTTTCATTGCCATAAAATTCCGACTTTCTAATTGAGTTTTCCTCGGGCTCGGTCATTCGGTCTAGTAACTTGATTGGATATATCTTGCGTACGCCCAAAGTTCTTTTGCCCAGGCTCTGCACACTCTTATTGTCAATTGGTGCAGGCTTTAGTGATTTAGAGGAGCTTGGGAATTTGGAATCAAGCCAAGTGGTTTCTTCAAAAAACTCATCGATGTCCTCCATATCGAATTTATCTTTGGCTAAGTTTTCTTTTGGTTTGATCCCAGTTTTCCGGGACTGAGCGCCTAATTTTAATAAGTCCATAAATGTGCGATGTGATTGGGAATTTGTGTGGGCGTAGTATTTGAGGTTGTATCCGTGCCTACAGTGAGGAGTAAAGATGGTGATGTGCACTGGTGTGAGTCGCGCTCCACGCGTCTGAAAACAATAACAAACGCAACGCGAAACTGCTACTTGAGTTTACCGGCCAATACTGAATTCGTCGTCATTGAAATTTCATATCACTATCTAGTGCCAGCACTTTAGATCTTGTGAACAGTGTCAAAACTCAATGATTCCTAAATTGCTGTCCATTTTCGTGCGCAATTCATAAGTAAGAGTAAGGCCATCACTGTAAATCAAATATAAGAAAAATCTTGGAATTTCGGCCAGAACTGACAAATTTCGCAAGCTCATGCCAATAACTGTTCTCTTGGCATCTTCAAATTCACTAAGAATTAATGCATTGGGGAACAAATGTTCTTGTCTCATTCCATACACCCCTCTGTATTCGCACAATCTCATTATAGTCACTAATCCGATCTGGGTGACTGCAATCCAGCAAGAAAGTTCCGGAACAACGTGACTTATGGAGATTCTGTCATACCACTGGAACTCCTCGTCGTAAGGAATACCATCCAACGTGAAAGCAGACCGGGTAGCCGCAGTGCAGAACAATGTGTCTGCTCGATATAGGTAAAGACTTTTGTTCGATGACACTGCAAGAAACACGTCCTCTAAACCTTTGAAAACGTCGCTTTTTTCTTCTTCACGAGTGCATAAAAGTTTATAGGCCTCATGGATTCGTTGGTGCTCCTCATTGACACACTGACACTTAGCACTTGTATCCAATTCTGTGGGCGTCAACGAGGGGTGCAACATGGGAGTCTCGAAATACTGCCAATAGCTCGCAATTCCTAAAGAATTTAATGGTGAGTTCTTTCCTTCTGCAGCCAAAATTTTTGATTCACAAAGAATACCCGCAGATTCGTTCATATCATTGATGTTGGGATCTCCAGTCATTGCCCGTAGCGACTGAACTTTCTTGAAATATCTCGCATGTATTGGTTTGCACGTCCAACCATCTCCATCTAACTGCGTGCGCCTTACAACTTCAGGAGGTTGAAAAGTCACCTGAAGCTTTTCATTTTTACCGTTGTTTGGTTTTTTCATATCAAAATATATCTTGAAAACAACAACCTCTTCCTGAATTGTAGTGCAGCTAAGGAGAGCAAGATGATTTTCGCCCCTCACCATGTAGTCGATAAATGAGACCTCAGGTATGTTATGCGATAGCTTATGACTCTCGACCGAACTGAAATCCTGACTAGATTTGTCGAAGTAGAATAAGCTAATTGTAGCTGTGTTTGCAGAAACGCACATGATATGATGGTTTCCGTCTGAGCTTTCCGATTTGGTCATGAAATCGATTCCCCAAGCGGATGAATTGACTCCAACTTTGTATGTTGCTGATAATTTGATAGAAGACTGGGATTTGGATTTTGACATTGCATTCAAGATTGCACTCTTGTCCCATAGAAGTACTCTTCCGTCATCTAAGCAAGCTGCGCAAATGGGACCGTTTACCCAGTCGCTGTGGGATTTAAGGCTGTTAATTGTGTGTGGATAAAACGGCCAGGTCAGATTTTGAACGTGTCCATTAGTAGTAAAGTCCGGTCGAGTTTCAAATCTCAAGGAGGGAGTCTTATTAACTCCGTTAGAGGTCTCATCAAATTCGTAAATGAGAATTTCAGACATATGTGCAACAGCGAGAATATCGGGACCATCTCCCCCACTAATCAAACAAGAAAGATTACCTTTTCCCTTTCTAGAATTCTCAATTCCAGTCAAAGAAAAAGAGCACTTTCCATGAAGTTGTAGCAGATCACGAAACTTTTCTCCAGGCGGTAACTCAAGCAAATACATTGGATCACGATAAGATATCACAGAGAGCCCCGGAATTTCTGCGCCATAAACTCCACCATTATTTGCATCAGGATTATTTATGTCATGAGGAGGTACGGCAGTTGTCTCGGATATCGTTAGGTCGTCGTTCTGTTCCCAGATCTCCTTAGCGGTTTTGATCTCACGAATGGAATCGAGAAATAATCTCTCGGTGCAACGGGAATTTGTCTCTGTGTTGTTTGAGTATCTGCGGTCTCCTAATACTTCTTTTGCACCAGTGTATCGATACTTTTCCCCTGTATCTTGCAGTGGATTGTAAAAAAAATCAGGATTCGCATTCAACCTCCGGGACAGAATAAGTCGATGGAACTCAGGTATGATAATTCGTTCCTCAGAATCACGGTCTGATGCGTCACCAGAATCCTCTGGTACAGTTCCATCTATTTCCGCTTGAATTCTGGCGAAAAGTAACTCTCTTGCTAATCTAAGTGACGAAGTGCGCTCATTTGACAGTGTACGACTTTCCTTGATTTTTATTGTCACCCTTCGAAATTTTAAAAATTCGTGAAATGATGCTAGGGAGTACTGCGGACAATCTTCCATATTTCGGGTATTCCACTATCTCACAGTAGCTGAGGGGGGAAGGTGATAAATGATCCGCGACATCTCGTATATGCAAGTATTTCAAGCAGTGACACGATCGTGGAATGAAGGATTAATTTTGCATACTTCATTTTCGGATTCTATCCGAATGATGCATGATTCTGTACAAAGCAGCTCAATCAAAAAAATAAATTCTGAGAGCAGAATAGAAAAGTATGGATTTTTAGCGAGCATAGTTCAATCTCGATTTTTGTAGTCAACATGTCAAGACTTTAACATTTGCATACTTTTAATGGTTCGCGCATAAGTCTGCAAAATAATATATGAACCATCATAGCAAAAAACACAGTATAAATACATAACAAATCCCCACAAAATGTTTAAGCAAAATCAATCAACACCATGAAATTTACAAGAGTTATACTTGCAGTGATTACTATTTTCACCTTTGTCCATGCGATATCATTTCCTAATGCATTTGAAGGAATCTTCAATACACAGAATGGAAAAGATCTTTTGGGAGCTGCAAAAGATACTGTGGAAGCAGCAAAAGATGCTGTGGAAGCAGCAAAACACAATATTTACTTAAAGGTACCCAGAATCCAGAGATACTTCAAAATTTTCAGTTCCAACCTCAAGAAAAGCCAAGAAAACTGGAGAGAGCGATACCGTTACGCGGAGGAATGGTCCACACAATTGAAAACTAAGCTCGAGTCTCAGGAGGCCACGCTGATCAGAGCACTTGTGACCGATCCAATAAAAGACACACTCTCCAAGAAGATTGTTTTTGATGACTTGAATGATTTCAAGCAGGAAGAATATTGCAAGTTATTCAAAAATAAAAAGAACAGGTTCATTTCCCGAGAGAAGCTGAGCATAATCTACTACAGCCGCCACAGAAAGAGTTGGTTTCTTCGCATACATGAGATTAAAGATTTAAGAAAAAACCCAATTCTTGGAAACAGGGTCCCAATAGCAGATTGCATCAATTCTATATATGGCAGTGACGGGCATGTGAGCACCGCATTTCTGGCACAGGTAAGAATGGGAGCCAACCTCAATATCAACTTGGGATTTCTTAATGCAGTACCGACCAGTCTCAACCCGGAAGAAGAAGCCCTGGTGGTAGGAACCCTATCCATTGCTGCTGTTATGGGAAACGCTATCAAGTTCTCAGGCACAGTAACTTGCCAGTTTTCAAAGGGCTCATATGCACAGCCTTATATTATACCATATCTCATACAGATTCCCAAAGGGAAGCAGGTAAAAGTGCAGCATAAGAAAGGCCTTGGCATTGTGGAAATGGGCGAATGGGAAGAGACGAGGCCCTTCACAAAGCTTGCAGCCATGAGTCCTGCGGTGGAATGCGCAGTGGGTAATACTTCGGTGTGCGACTCTGGTGCTGTGCCAGGTCAAGGCACACAAGAGTTTGAAAGCTTCTTTAAGGAGGTCATAACGCAAGATGACAGCTCATACGAAAAATCATGCTGACTACTCGAACTTTTCTTTAGCACTGAAATCCGAAACTCTTCAAACCGTCCTTGACTCCTACGAGGCCTTGGCCTCAGATACTGACAATTGGGTGGCTAACTTAGCTAATGCGTCGTCGCTTCTCTGGCATGCTTACCACCAGCTTGACATACCCGTTAACTGGGCAGGGTTCTATGTCCAAGACCCGAAGGTTCCTGAACAGCTAATACTAGGCCCATTCCAGGGGAAGGTGGCTTGCCAAACAATTCAATATGGTAGAGGGGTATGTGGAAATGCGGCTCAAGCGCAAAGTACTCAGTTAGTGGCTGACGTGAACACATATCCTGGCCATATTGCATGCGATGGAGAGACAAACAGTGAAATAGTCGTCCCTATTGTCACAAACGAAAAAGTAGTCGGTGTCTTGGACATTGACTGCTTGGCCAAGAATGGATTCGACGAGGTTGATCAGAAATATTTGGAGAAGCTTGCAGATTCCATAGCTCGCTCAAACCGCTGGTAATGCTTGGGCCAATTAGTGGTTGGAACCCAGTCAAGGCAATTGATGGATCACTTTAATTAGACAAACCGGTGAGTTATGGTGTTTGGCAAAGTATCCACATCAAACAGACACTCGAATTGGGGCTTCTTACGGAATAGAAGTTTTGAATTATGGAAGCTAAAATAGATATATAGAGAGCACATACATACAACTTTCAATTAGCACACTCTCTTTGTAGATTTCCAAGCGATTATCGCTACGACGAATTATCAACGCCTGCGTCCTCATTTTGAAGTCGCCTTTGCTCCTCACGCTCCATGTTATGATACAAAAGATTCATGGCTTGATCTATAGCTCGCAGCGATCCGCTTATGGTAAAAAGTCTTTCATCGTTCTCATCAACTTCGGATATCGCAATAGTAGCACCGCTAACCTTGCGAACTCCCAGGATTCGTGAGCCGTTTTTTCCAATTAAAGCACCGACAATTTGGTTAGGAAAAGCAATGGTTGTCGTGGACGTTTTTTTAGGAGAGAATTCTTGGCGGGAGCTCGTAGCTTTAGGAACGTAATATGTTGCGCCGGCAACCGAGGAGAAATCTTCTATTATACAACGCAGAATAACCCTCAACGCATCATAAAAATCATCAGAAGTACCTTGAAGTTCAACCAATCTCTCAGTAGAACCTGGTAAGTAGGAGTTGGATGCAATCATCAGAACATTGTAATTCTTTTGGATCTCCTTGATCCGTAAACCTCGTGCACCTATCAAGGTGCCCATTTGGGAATTAGGGATAAGCAATCTTAATATCGTGGTTTTCCCCTTAACATTTGGAACCGACAGTAACTGTTTGAGTGGAAAATATGAGTAAGTGAACTGGTTCTCAACTGTAGCATTCACCAAGGCTTGGGCAAATAAACTTAGTGCCTTGGAAGCATCGTCAAGAGTTCCACTGACTGTGAGAATTCTCTCGTATGAACCAGGCTGTAACTTTGAGATACCAGCTCTCGTATTGGTTTCCAGTCTTATGGAATCGATAACGTTACCATTTTGACCAATAAGACATCCGGCTTCCTTTGCCGATACCAATACACGATAATTTATCAAGGCCGAGGCAAAATCATCATTCAACAGTGGCAAAACGTTAGCGGCAGTGTTGTCCTCAAATTCGGGCGAAGCCATGGTGAGGGTTCGTCAATCGCGTAAAGTTGGCACTTTTTTGCACAAAAAGGGCTTCTTTAAGCGATGAATGGGGGTCTAAACCACAGAAAGTTTTTTTTTTTAAAAAAACTCGAGAGTTTTAAAATCTAACAGACACAAACGAGACAACTATCCTTTAGCGACACTGTATGATCACTTCAAAAGCTTGAATAAGGTTTTGCGAGCTGGGAAAAAAAGGGTGAAAGAGCTCAGGCCGGAGAAGGGTTTGATATAAGAATATGACGACTTTTCTATAAAATGAGGGCTCAGTAGCTGCTAATATACACAACGGCAAAGATTTTGAGCTAACACGGCGGGCGGAAATGGTGAAAAAAAAAAAGAAGCAGGCTATGTCAAGAAGAGAAAGGCGGAGAGCCGAAGTGATGTTGGATACAGAACGAGGCCTATTAGGTGCAGGGCCGAGAATAGTACGTCATTTCGTACCTGGGGATAGTGGGAAGGAACATTCTTGGTAGCCTTAGCATGCTGCATAGAGATGCTATGACGTACAAGGGGACTTTTTGGGTGCACACTCGTTTTGAAATACTGTATACTAGAAATGTTCTTTACCGTCTAAAATTGCCGTCTACGTGCTTTTAGTTCTTTACGCAGGGCAGGGTGTGGAGGCTGCTAAACGATTTATCTTTCGCGCGATTTTCTCCGTCAATCTTAGGCCCCACACTACCGATCTATCTGAAGTGGGGGCGCGCTGCGACCATTTTGCTACGTGGCACAAACGATCTAGCCAGTACTCTCCCACATGAGATGCATTACTCTATCCACAATCTGATTGGACCCTTGCACATCCATAAAATTGATTGTGTTACATCCCATTCATGAGTGCTTGTAAAATCATTTGTTAAATAAGTGTTTGGCGACCCATTACACTTTCCGATTTCCCTGCTTCACTTGGACAAAGCCATGTAAAAATTCACTCGTAAAGAATCTAGCTTCCAGTGTATGCCGACAATGAATTTCTCTAGGAGACGCATCACAAGAACATGTGTCACGGGAACATGTCTCACGGGAACATGTCTCACGAGTACATGTATCATGAGAACATGTCCCACAAAAACATGTCTCAAGGGGACATATCACGATATCATTATCACGAGAACCAATCACAAGAACACATCATGAGGATATACCACAAGAATGTATCACGATATCATGTATCACGCGAACATTTACGAGATAATTTCGCTCATTTTCCGGGCCCTGAAATTATCCGCTTCATTTTCGCGTTCAAGAGTCTCTGCAAAAGAGTAGAATTTAATAGTCTTTCCTTCCTCCTCTGGAACTTGACCCATGGTGTGGTCTTTGCAGACGCTTGTTTCACACGGGTTCTCTTCAAGAGCCCTCATTAATTTATTGCATAAAACAGACCGCGAACGTGCTCGCTTAAGGTGATTTTTACACTTTGGCTCGTCGTCTATGCAGTCGCAGTAAATCACGATCACGTCTCTAAAATCGGTGTTCGGATCACTTAAAATTTCCGTGGATGAGTCCAAAACGGGTGCTATATAATCCTCGTTATTATAGCAGCGAATCAGTTGGCCTGATGTAAGGGATCCTGCAGAGCCTATAGACATGGACCTGCTCAAAGCGTCCTTCGGCTGGCGTGCATCCAAAGGGCTACCGATATTAGAAGCCTTTGTTTCCACACCTTTGCTTTTCGTGGCTTGGTCGGGGGTTGAAGCGAACGGGCTGACGCTTAGAAATCGTTCGAAAATGGAATTTTGACGTTCTCTGATTTGGGGCTCCGTCTCTGATGCAGAATTCTGTGACATTTTTGGGAAAACTTGAAGGTTTTTATTCTGAAGTTGTTGTAGTTCGACTCTTTGTTTTTAGGTACTCTTGTGGTGGTTGAAATCGAATGACTAGTGTGAATTTATGCTTTTCCCCGCGTATGAATAGAATAGACTCAGTCAAATAAAAATGTTATAGGAAATCGGAATAGCAAAAGCCAGGCGTATATAAAGGCAGCGATAAATATTATGAGAGTAATGACTTGTGAGGAGAATATATATCGCGGTGAGAGGAGAGATCTTTGGAAAATTGGTCACGTAGCCAGGCATCACCAAATGTTGCCATATGCCGTAGTGACGCACCCCCAGCGTGTAAAAGACGATCGTGGGCTGACCTGTAACCGAGCCCTCTCCTGCGACTAGACGCGCCTCCGATGCAGAGGCAAGGCATCCTTGTTGCTAGAGGATGATCTAATTCTGCACGTTTTAATTCGTGGCTTGTTACCTGATATCACGTGCTCCTAAGTAATCAAGGTGGGATTTGTTTTTGGGAGTTCGTGTGTTTCAAAAATAGCACGGCTTCAGCCACTTGAATTATTTACCGCAATGCAATTGTGCAAACCTTGGTGCCTAAAAGAAATTAAAAATCCGTTGCCTGGTTACCTAGTATTTTGTACTACCAAAAGTCATTGTTCTCAACCCCTTACACATTCACAAGGTCTCCTTGATGACCTAAAAAAACAGCGACCTTGTCGGTTTGGGAAGTTGCTGAGAATTCCGGCACACAAGCCATTCCATGCGTTTAAGGTCATCCTTGGTCCAGTCGCACGCGTAGAAGGGTACGCTTCGAGAGAGACTAGCGTGCATCACAAATAAAACAACAAAGCAGATTTTGCATGTGCTATCCAGTGCCATTACTACAAACAATGCGCTAAATTCTGGGTGACCTTTTAATGTCAAAGGAGACTTAAAAATGGGGACTGCATACAACGCGGTCATTGCCCTCTCGCTCCCACCACAAGTTTAATTGCGCCCCTGCTCCACTTACCTCTTTGCAATGATCGTTTCCCACAACTGCACTGTTGATAGTCTCAACTTTATCCACAGAGCTTCTATATATATTCCACACTGGATTCACGGGCTGAGAATCGTGGCTGGCGGCGACTATGTCTCGTACGCCCTCATGATCTTATCTGCAGCTTCGTTAGTAGTGTTCTGCTCTTATGCCACCGTTAACCAGCCACAATCCGCCCAAGATCCTGCTCTAGGCAAACATGATGTGTTTTTCGACCAGTCGGACAAGGATGGCTCGTCTTTTATTATTCCGCCAACCAGTAGCGAGGCAATTAATTCTCAAGTCATTGACATTTCTGTGGCCGCTGCTCTTCCATTCATAGCTGGCGGGGTCTTGATTGGTGCTTCTATACTTTTGCAAATATTGGACTTATCCAAATCGCGGATCTTCCATAGCTACATTTTACTCACGGTGATTCCAGCAAGTTTGTCGACTTTGTCGTACACTTGTGACTCTGTGGCGAGACATGTGGGCTATTACTTGGGTCTTAAGGGGAACCTGGGCTTTTTTTTCAGCAGGTATCGTATCACCTTGTCCAGAGATGAAAAGTTGCCCTTGGGAGTATACGATACGGCGGACTTGAAGGCACTCGACATGTCCAAATCCGAGTACAAGCGCTATAGGAAGTTCATGTCAGAGGTGAACAATGTCAAGTTCATCAAGACTACAAAAGTGGGCACCAAGAAGCAAATGGCATCTCTTGTCATGGATACTAAAATGTTCATCGCGGTGCCTGTGGCTGCTGTTATCGGATACTTGTACTATACTTTTAATCCTGCACTCAACTCCAGCTATCAACTTCCAAGAATCAATTGGATGGTCAATAACTTGACCGCAGTGGTACTTACCGTGATGGGCGTTCAACACCATAAGTTGGCCAGCTTCAAAGTGGGCGCGATATTGCTTGTGGGGCTTTTCTTCTACGATATATACTTTGTCTTCGCATCCACGCGCATGATGGAGGTGGCCACTGGCTTGGATTTTCCAGGAAAGCTTTTGTTTCCTCAAAGACCTGAAGAAATCTTGAATGTGGCGGAAATATCTAGCCGCCAGTTGAGTAAGGTCCCCCTCTCTTTTGCTATTTTGGGTCTTGGAGACATTGTTGTTCCATCATGGTTCATGTCGCTCTGCCTTCGCTTCGACTACTTCCAATACTATGCCAAAACCGAGTTGCCTTTCCACAGACTCCGGAGCATCGGTACACCCAGATACTTTGCAGTTGCAGTCACAGCTTATGTCATTGCATTGTCGACTGCGGTGGGTGTGAACTCATACAGTGGACATGGACAACCTGCACTTTTATATATAGTGCCGTGCTTGATAGCTGCGGTAACAGGATTGGCATGGGTACGTGGCGAATTAGACGTTTTGTGGAATTACTCAGAGAAGATCATTCCCTATGAAAAGAAGGCCAAGAAGAGTGCAAAGGAAAAGAGACCTAGGAGAGAGAGCAAGAAAACTCACATTGAAGTCGCAGACAGTGATCATTTGGAGGGCGATTTCTACCGTTTTGAAGGTTCGGACGAGGAAACTGACTACTCTTACTTCATTGGGGACTCGGATGGTTCGGACTTTCTGGACACGGAAGAGTTGTGCATCAATGAAGACTGTTTTGACGAGATTGATCTTCTCAGAAACGAACAATTTCAGCCTGTGCGTCGCAGGAGATAAGATACATCGTTCAGCAGTGTGCATATAGAAGAGAGTACGGCTAGACTTGAATGAATTGAAGAGGCTGGCTGAATATGAAGACTTAATTTCAGGTGGTTCAGGAAGTCAGATGGTTCAGGAAGTCAGATGTTCTAGTCAGAATTCAGAATTCCAGGAATTAATTCCAGGACATTCCAAAATAGTCAGATGTTTGGATCAGGAATTTCAGAAGTCAGCAATCCAAAATGTCAGATGTTCAGGTCAGCAATTCCAAGAAGTCAGATGTTCAGGTCAGCAATTCCAGGAAGTCAGATGTTCAGGTCAGCAATCCGAGAATAACCAAGACTCAAGTCAACCTTTTATAATCCAAGAGTCTTAATGAGTCATGAACTCTCCATGAAATTACCTTGTAGGAATTAGACCAGTAGCAAGAATAGAGTGACGTCAGTCCTCAAACGAGCAGTGCACTTATCAGTTGGAAAGAACGCAAGCTTCTATCGCGGTAAACGAGAATGTCACTGCATGAAAGATAAGACGTACGTCAGATCCACCAAACCATTGCTTTCTACATTTCAAAATACCCTAATTGACTTTCTCCAGAGTCATCTTATCCAAGACTCAAGCGTGTAGTTGCTTTAAAAGATAGCCATAGAAGCGGCCATTTGGACGGCGAATAAGCAAGAGACGCAGTGAAATTGAGTGGAATTGAGCAATACCGCATGAAACGACTGCCTCGATTTGGTCTCTAATTTCCGTAACACAGACAGTCATTATGAGATCAGACATGAAGATAATTAGACATATCAGTCAGTATCAGTTATTGAAAGAGATTGATCAGTCAGTATCAGTCAGTATCACTTATCAAAACAGAATCACTCATCACTTTTCAAAACAGATTCATTCATCACTTTTCAAAACAGATATTCATCACTTATAGAAACAGATAATCATCACTTATAGAAACAGATATTCATCACTTATAGAAATATTCATCACCCATTAAATCCGTACATGTTTTCTTATTACACCGGATGTTAATCAAATTCTTAATTCCACGGAATTTCGTCTCAAACAATAACACAGAAATTAAGTCCTAACCCCGTGTTTCTTGCATTGTCATGTCTATTATCGGCAACCCCAGCCTTTCATAGGAAAGGCGCATTTGGTGATCGGCGTCGGCCGAGCCACAGCACGTCTTGCTATTTCTGGAAGTATAGCGGCATAGCCTTTATGGTTGGTCATTTTATACACTGCCCTAGAGACGCTTGGGGAAAAAGCGCGGTGCCTGTGGCGATGATTCCCCGCGCCTGGCCGTTTTGGGCTGTACAGAGGGCAAGTCTAGTGCTCAATTGACTTTGAACAATACAACGTGTTCGCGGATCTCAGGCGTAGCCTGGCATGAGATTGCACCCCTCTCCTTCCGCGTTGAAGATCAACTACGGCCACTTAGAGACAGGAATGCCAATTTTTAAGACTTTTGACGGTTGCCAACAAAGGGGTCAGGAAGGAGATGAAGGGTATGAACGGATGTAAGAAGTAAGAGTGTGAATGGTGTAAGTGTGTAAGAGTATTAATGTCAATAAGAATATGAGTGTATCAATATCAATAAGAGTATGAGTGTATCAATATCAATAAGAATATGAATGTATCAATATCAATAAGAATATGAGTGTATCAATATCAATATCGATATCAATATGAAAGTATATATTGGAAGGGTCTGGATGGCCTGTGTGGATAGGTGTGATCCCCAACGGCACATTTGCACGAGACAGGATACTTTCTCAGGAATGTGGGCCAATTCTTTTCTATCGCATGAAATTTACTCTGGCCCGAGATCCCCTCTCTGCGTACCTTATTCTCCCGTAAAATGCTTTTTTTCAACTATCTTGGCACAGCTGGCGCACCAACATCCGCATCCGTCACATCCGCTGTGGCATGATCCGCACTGGCAACCAGCAAACGAGAGGGCGTGACTGGTTCTCGACTCATGCACATTCAAAAAAGATGGCTATGGTGGAGCGCCACAGTCTCCCCAGAGATGCTTAGCAACTACCTCAAGGCTCTGCTTATTAGAGTGCGCCAGATTAGGCTTGGATTGCGCAAAAGTCCGCACGGTGGAGTGGCCTATGTGCAGGCAATCATGTGGGGCACTTTATCGAAGTGGCGCTTTCTTATCTCGCGCTAGCTTCTCTGGTACCACGTAACAAGTAAACAGTGCCGTGCGCACAGGTAAATATGCACCGAAGTGGAACGTCTCCTATTTGCCATGATGCACATTTTCTTGCCTTAAAAGCCTTGACATCCCAGCAAGAATGCTAATGTGCAACTTTTGTAAATTTGATAGTTTGATTTATACAAACCTCCTTCATTCATCCTCGAAATGAGCAAATCAAGCAAGCGAATTAAGCTAGAAAACGAAATTTTCTCCAAGTCCATCAAGGATATCGAATTGATGTTCAATTTCTCCCATGACCAAGAAAACCATGTGGATGCCAAACGCAAACTTCTGAAGACCAGCGGGTCTCATGACGGCATGCTATTCGCAGCAAACCAGCTCGAGCAGAAAATACCCAAAGTCCAGCTAGATCTCTCCACAGACTTGGGCGTGAAGCAAATACAAGTGGACTACGATTGCATCAACATGTCATTTCTTTCAGACTCCGAGAATGAGAGCGACGAAGAGCCGCCGTTTGTTTTGGCTCCCAGCCAAATGGCACGCTATGCTAGAATTTCCCCACCTCAGCTCGCGCAAGAAATGGCCTACAGGTCTAGCCGGAATCTTGCAAGCGCAGCCACCTACACATTGCCCAATGAGGCTATGACTAGCGCACACCACAATGTGCTTTTGGACCTCATCGATGATGAAGAAATCGACGGCTATAGCTTTGGGCTGGACCTCAAGCAATACTTACCGCGGATGAATTTGGAGAGCGACTTAAAAAGAATCGACCAAATGTTTGCTACGCCTTCTCTTCTTACCAAGATAAGTTAGCCGAGCCGTTTCCGCGCAAAGTATTCTAGAAGAAAAGCGCGCAGGTCTGTGACGGGTCACAGACTATACCCAGCATAGACACGAATATAAGTAGAATAATGAATACATGACAAAGATGAATGGGGTAGAGGATGAGGAGTAGGGAATAAGGAGTAGATGTAAGATGGAGTAGATGTAAGATGGAGTAGATGTAAGATGGAGTAGATGTGAGAGTAGATGTGAGATGGAGTAGATGTGAGAGTAGATGTGAGATGGAGTAGAGAATATAAGACATATTGGAGCATGAATGAATACATCCCTAAGATTAATGTAAGATACACACACTTCCCTAATATTAATAAACACAGTACATCATTAATAATCACCAAAAATAACCACATACTAATCCCTGGATCTACATGCTATGGCAGTTTCGGCACTTTCCATTACTGATAACGATGAAATCGGATTCGCGGGGTTCGCTCATAGCTCCGAATTGCGTTTTTCGCTGTGGCTATCGCGGCTATCGCGGCAATCTTGGCAAATGAACAAATGTGCGCTTTTGCGTCACGTTCGGCTCCGTGCAATCTGTCTGCTGCATTCACATTCCCTTTGCAGAACACTTTATCGCTCCTACATTCCTTGGACTTGCATGCAAGTTGACGTAAAACGGTATTTGGATTTGGCTGGGAATCTTGCTTGCGGAAGAAAAAGGTCTTTCAGAGATGTTGAAGGAGACGGTGAAATATTGTGGTGTAATTATGGATTGGAGGGTAGTAAGACTGTTGAAGGAGACATTGAAGATGGTAATCTTTTTTTACATCTGTTTTACTGCCGCTAAAATGACCATTTATTGACAGAGGATTAGAGTCAGATTCACTGATGCAGTAATTTGTATTCACTGATCCAAATTGTATTCACTGATCCAACATTATATTCACTGTAAGATATTCCTAGAGTTTACCCACTTTATTTACATATCCTACATACAACCCTCTTATCTTCGACCATGAGATTCTGATGTTTGGGTTGACTGCATAGAACATAACCACGTTCTAGTTTCGCGATCGGCACGGCAATAGCCAATACTGTTCGCTACTATTCCAGTTTATTGTTCTTATTTTGCAGTAAGGCTTCCAAATTGGGAGATTTTTTAGAGTGTCAAGGAGATTAACGGAAAAAATGGAATTAATAAAATAATGAAAAACGGAATTAATAAAATAATGAAAAATGGAAATGGAAATGGAAATGGAGATGGAAAATGGAAAATGAAAATGGAAATGAAAAATGAAAATGGAAATATAACGTATATGGCCTCGTCAATCACTATTGTAGAGTCTTTTCGGCTATATCCTCGAGACGCTTCTGTGGTGTCTCCAATGGCGTATCAATAAACACTCCCAACTAGGTCACGTTCAAAGTGGAAATTCGTCTTCTATTTCAGCTACCCTTGGAAATGGTATATTCCCGGTGTACGGGTTTTCTAACCACAAAACTCCAACTATGGAACACAGCCTGTGAGCTACTTCCAACTATTGTTGATAATAATCAAACAGTCGCAAATTACTGGTTCACCACAATTCCACTATTTCCTAGACTAGCCCAAGAATCAATATCCCATTACTCCCCATACGCGGCCGTCTACGCTTTTTAAAGTCTGATGTTACGTGTGCGCACACCCGTGCACCTGGCTAAAATTTCTCCTCAACGCCTAACCTCAGGCCAAGTACGTCAAGCTCCAAGCCTTAATTTCACGCAATGGTTTTGGCTGATCTTGGATCCAGATTAAGAGATGCGCTCGGTTCGGTGGATTCCGTTTCTGAAACAGAGATTCAGTCCATGGTTAAGGACATTTGTTCAGCATTGCTAGAAAGTGACGTGAATATCAAGTTGGTGGCTCGTTTAAGAGACAATATCCGACAAAAAGTTGCGGCAGAAATCAAATCGGACTCCGAGTCTGCTGCAAATAAGAGAAAGAAACTTCAGAAGATTGTTTTCGATGAGTTATGCAAACTTGTGGATTCTCACGAAGAGCCCCCAAAGCCCAAGAAATTATCTCAGGCCAGCAAAGCCGTTCTGAAAAATGGAAAGAAGACTAAGAAAATTGCCGCCGAGTCCCATATCATCATGTTTGTTGGTTTACAAGGTGCCGGTAAGACCACGTCGTGTACAAAGTTGGCTGTGTACTATAAGAAGAGAGGTTTTAAAGTCGGCTTGGTGTGTGCAGATACTTTCAGAGCAGGTGCCTTCGACCAGTTGAAGCAGAATGCCATCAAGTCTTCCATTCCCTTTTACGGCTCTTACTTGGAGACGGATCCCGTCAAGGTGGCTTACGAGGGTGTGCAGAAATTCAAGGCAGACAAATTTGATATCATCATTGTGGACACTTCAGGTCGTCATAAACAGGAGCAGAACTTGTTTAATGAAATGATGCAAATAAGTGAGGCAGTGCAGCCCACGCAAACTATAATGGTCATGGATGCTGCCATTGGTCAGGCGGCCGAAGGCCAGGCTAAGGCTTTTAAAGAGAGCTCCAACTTCGGGTCCATTATCTTGACGAAAATGGACGGTCATGCCAAGGGTGGTGGTGCTATCTCAGCCGTGGCAGCCACCGAGACGCCTATAGTGTTCATTGGTACCGGAGAACACGTGGGAGACTTTGAGGTGTTCAAGCCAACGACATTCATCTCCAAATTACTTGGTATTGGCGACATCCAATCGTTGATTGAGCACGTGCAGGGCTTGAATCTTCAGGACGATGAAAATCATAAGAAGACCATGGAGAACTTCAAAGAGGGTAAGTTCACGTTGAGGGATTTCCAGACGCAAATGAACAATCTCCTAAAAATGGGCCCCTTGACAAATATTGCTTCCATGATCCCCGGAATGTCCAACATTATGAACCAAGTGGGAGAGGAAGAAACCAGCAGCAAACTCAAGAACATGATTTACATAATGGACTCCATGACGTCGAGTGAATTGGACAGTGACGGGCGCATCTTCACCCGAGAACCTGAAAGAATTATAAGGGTGGCACGTGGCTCAGGGTGTCCAGCTGTTGAGGTAGAAATGATGTTACAGCAACAAAGAATGATGGCTTCAATGGCTGGCGCTGCCAAGAATATGGGAGCAGGAGGTCCCCGTGGACAGATGCCGGGGCTTGGAGCAGGTGGAAACATGCAGCGCATGATGCAACAGGCACAGTCTAACCCCAACTTCATGCAACAAGCCATGAGTATGTTTGGTGGTGGTGGTGGTGGTGGTGCAGGAGGAATGCCCGACATGTCGTCATTCATGAACAATCCACAAATGATGCAGCAAGCACAGCAAATGATGCAAAACCCAGGCATGATGCAACAAGCCCAGCAGATGATGCAGAACCCAGGTATGATGCAGAAGATGATGCAACAGTTTGGAGGCATGGGAGGCATGGGAGGCATGGGCATGTGACCTTGTATACTATTTAGTTGAAATACCCATTTACAATTTGCAACCGATGATAAATCATCGATCCAATGGTGGCAGTGGAGTGCAGGTAGAGTTTTATCAAAGAAAATTTTTTAAAAAATATTTTTATTTCAATGCTACCAGGAAACTCGTGGACCAAAAGGATTCCGGAGTAGGTTTTGCTGCGTCACGTGCTTACGTCATTTGCTTGCTACACGATTGTTGCAACAATTACGCCATCGACGCAGAATAACATCGTGGGAAATTAATGTATCAATATGCAGGAATACATCTAAAACCAGTTTTCAAAGAGACTGGCGCTAATCCCGAGAACAAGCGTTGGAAGGCACAGTTAGTGTCCCCGCAAAAGCCCACATTGAAGTCTTCTGGAGCGTGATGCGATATGCGCGGACTGCACACAGACCCCTATAAGCTTTCACCTACCAGCCCGTCAATTTAGCTAATTTCCCCGGAAAAGTCTCTGGAAAATTGGAAATAAGCTCTGAACAATAAGCTTAACCCCCTGGAGGTGACACTACACACACTACCCCAGTGTTGGTCACTGTATCCTCAGCCAGCCCTCACGGGCCCCATATACACACTCTTCCACACTGCGTCCGGCCCTCGCACTGATCAATCCATCTCCTGATCATATAACAAATACTACAATTCTTCATCAAACAATCTGGTCCTAATAATATTTGGCAATGACAAGGCCTTTGGACTGGGAAAAACTCCATGACTTTGTTTTCGACCAGTCGAACAAAACTATGAAGGGTATAGACACCACGGATGTGGACTGGTTTCTTAGAGACTCCAACGTCTCCCTCAACAAGAACCCCCAACAAGACACCGATACAGATGTTTCACCACAAAGCCACGAGGCCTCCACGCCGCTCCAGACGCCGTCATCTCCACGGCTTTCGGTGCTGAACTCATACAATAACAATGCGTCCAAGTCAAAGCCCGTTGTACCCTCCATTGCAGAAGAATGCTCACATGCCCAATCCCCAACAAAGCCCCAAGAACAACCGGACCAGGCATTCCAGGAATATGCGCTGAAGTCTTCGGCAAAAAGCCCCTCCTTTACTCGCAGAAGATCCAGTGTTTCAAGCGCAGGAAGTGCATCCAGCATCGATAGCAGTGCTAGCTCAGGCGGGTTTTTCTCCAAGCTCAAGCATCGATTGCAGAGATCTGAGTCTGCAGGCGCCAACGACCACCCGGTCAGTGGTGAGAAATCCGCGTCCATATTCAATCTGGACTATTCCCTCAACCGGTCTCGGACTAGTCAACCTGATGTGGGGTCCAGGAGACTCTCCAGGCTGCCGGAACTGGTGGCGCCAGAAACAGAAAAGGATCAGCCCTTGGAATTCCCCGACGACCCCAGATTACAGGACTATGTGCGGATTTTCCGCCAGAGCAAGCGCCATGACTCTTGTATTAAATTGGATTCTGCGGATTTCAACCGCACTTGGATGCTGAAACCTGCGCCTGCTGTTGCGGAAGCTCCCGAGCAACTGTCCAAAATCCCTTCATTTTTGAGAAGAAAGAGTACATCTGTCAACGCAACAGAGCTCCACCAGCGCCCTTCCACAGCACCGGCTGCTGCCAAGAAGACGGAGACGGAGCACACCATTCCGGGAATGAAACACATGAAGCCATTGAAGCATGTGGCCTTCCACTCGCAGACTTTTCTTATTGACCCGCCCCAGCAAATTCCATCAAGGCATCCCCGAAAGGGAAACGTGGAGGTGTTGCCCAGCGGCGAGGTACGAGTCAACCCACTTACAGAAGCCGACAAGGAGGCCATGGAGAAATCTGCAAAAGGTCAGGGCGGTGGTTTGCTAGTGGGCGGTACCGGGGCCCTTGGCCTTATTGAAAAGTCCGAAGAGAATGAAGAAGAGCTCCCAACAGACAGCTCCGATGTGGCTGTGGATGAGCATGCGAAGTCTCTAGGCATCGAAAAAACTGTCATCACGCCCAAACGGCCGTACTCTGCGCCAGTGCAAAAAATGGCTCTCGATCTCATGTACACTCGGTGCTGCCATCTACGAGAAATTCTTCCTATTCCGGCAATCGCCAAGCAGATCCCCAAAGGCTCGATGTCTCCTCTTCCTGTGTTGCAATTAAGAAACCCAACGCCTACGATGGTTGAAGTGGCTACGTTTGCGGATTTCATTCGAATCGCTCCAATCATATGTGTTTCTCTTGACGGCGTCAACTTATCGTATGAACAGTTCAAAATCCTTTTGAGTGCCATGTGTGCCAAAACCCAGCTTGAGAAGTTGAGTTTGAGGAACACCCCAATCGATTCAGACGGCTGGGCTCTTCTCTGTTGGTTTTTATCACGGAACAAGATCTTGAATAGATTAGATATCACTCAGTGCCCTCCTCTATCGGTGAATCTTTTGCGCAAGAAGAAAAGGAGAAAGCCGGAGGAGGAGGTTATTGAGCGCATGAAGTGCAACAAGGAAAATCGCTCGGATATGGATTGGTCCATGTTCACAGCTGCGTTGATTGCCCGGAATGGCATTCTGGAGTTGATTTTGACAGGATGTTGTATCACAGATGTGGCGGTTTTTGAAACGTTGATGAGAAAAGCTGTGGTTCTCAAAACCTTCAAACTTGGCTTGGCTTACAACCAGCTCTCTGCACAACAATTGCAAATCGTGTTGGATTCGTGGCTACCGCTGGAAACTGCCAAAGGGCTCGATCTTGGCTACAACGATTTCCTGTCGACGTCCTACTTGAAAATCTTGTTGGAGTTTGCTGGCACTGAGAAGTACAGAGAATTTGTGAAACTGTCCCAGATAGGCTTCTTGAGTTTGAACGCTACAAACCTCCGCTTCAACGAAGACTTCAAGGAGGTTTTCGAAAAGTTCATTTTGAAGTTGCCCAACTTGAGATATTTGGACATGTCGAATAATCCCAAGCTCTTTGGAAATTTTGATGTAAAGCATCCAAAAAGCACTTCTGAAGATGAGGCTTCGCTGAGCGGCACCGAAGTGGAGCTGGTGGACTCGCCAAAGAGCCCCGACACTCCGCACGAAGCTACTTCCACTGAGTACACACCCGACTACATCACCAGTTATTTCTGTTCAAAGTTGCTCTACTTCAAGAGCTTGGTGTGCTTGCATATAGAGAACAACGGGCTCTCATCTCGGAGCTTGACATCTCTCTTGGAGATAGTGCCGTTCTGCAAGACGCTCGGGTATCTTTCCATTCTAGGCAACGACCTAGACATTTACCTGGCCACGACTTTGATCCAATGCTTGAAGAACTCGCCATCTCTGGTGACAGTGGAAGGAGATTTCTCAAAGCTTCCAGAGCTCTTCAAAGAAAAGATTGGCCTCTACTACATGCGGAACATGGACCGGTTCTTCAAAGAAAACATTGATGAAAACGTCAAGTCCAGCATGACCACGCAAAAAGCTGAGAGTACTCTCCATAGTCTCACAGACGAGCTCAACGCCTTCATTTCGCGCAAGGCTGAGAAAAAGATCGACCTTGAATCCCCCGCAGCAAAGCACTTGATTGGGCGCATCCAGAACTACAGGCAGATCTTGAAAAAGGCCATTGGGGATTTGTTTTTTCTCCAATACAAGAGAGAATTGAGCATTGAGGGAAAAGAAGCTCTCATCCGCTTGCTATATGTGGACTCATCGTTGGAGAGAGGTCTTCAGTTGATTGATACATCTCTAGTCAAGAAAGAGGAGAGTTTCACATCAGAGGATCTCATCAATATGAACCGGCCCGAGGACCAGAGAAGCGGGTTGAACAAAACTACATTGACCAAAGTGCAAGATGCGCTTGCCGTGCCCCATGATGCCCTTTCGCCCGTGGGAGCGTCGTCGGTGCGGATCTCTAGGCCACAATCGCTCACCAATCTCTCCAATTTGGACAAGGAAGAGGGATCTGCGATGAAGTTACTGAGGTTAGAGAGCAAAGAAGACTTGTTCCACGATAGTTCTGGCGAGGTGATCCGCCAGAAATTGTTGAATGGGAATATATTGGATCTTGATGCCACCATCAATGAACTCTCCGAAGCCCAAAAGCGAGGTATTGGGTTACGGGAAATCTTCAACGATTCCAAAGAAGGCAATGAGCCGCGGAATAATATGAAGGAAATTCAGGAGAAGCTTGAGGAACTCAAGAAGAAGTTGGCAGAGCGAGAGAGCGAGCAGCTCGACTTGAATGTTAATGAAGAAACCACGGACACGCCCCGAGACGAGAAAGATAATGTCAACGATACGTATGATCGTATATTGAGGCAGATGAGTGTGCCGGAGTGATGAAAGGTTCCTACATAATTATGCAAACATCCAGTTGATCATTTTGGCCATATTCAAATAGGATAATTGCGATAATTGAAATTGCAATAATCATTAATCGAAATTGCAAATAATCATATTGAAATTGCAAATAATCATATTGAAATTGCAAATAATCCTTAAATGAAATAATTGAAATAATTGCAATAATCGCATAAATGCATTAATCGCATTAATCAGATTGAATATCCAATCACCATCACCATCCACAATCCATAATCTTACCATAATCACAATCCTAATCTTGCTATAATCACAATCCTAATCTTGCTATAATCACATTCCTAATCACAATCTAATCACATTCCTAATCACATTCCTAATCACATTCCTAATCACATTCCTAATCACATTCCTAATCACATTCCTATTCACATTCCTAATCACATTCCTATTCACATTCCTAATCACATTCCTAATCACATTCCTAATCACAATCCAATCACATTCTAAATCACATTCTTAATCTCAATGCCATAATCGCTCATCCAATCGCTCATTGATATGTTCATCTATTCTCATGTCTTAACCACGTATGAACTCTCTATCAACGCTAAATCCTTTAGGCTCATCGTCGATGATTTCTAATGCCAACCTAGAATTCATCGTCCGAGTAGTCCACCACCTTGGTAGATGAACCACGTGGGGCAGTATCGTCATCGCTATAGTCGTCGCCATTTTCAGCGGCATCCGAGTTTTCGGCTCTTCCGTCGTTGTCTTCCGCCAAATCTTCACAAGCATCGATCCAGTCCGAGTAAATGTCCACGGGATGTGATAAAGCGTTTATGGCAGTCTGGAAGCTCTGGCCACAGATCTTGCAATGTAAATCGCCGATTCCATTTTTTTTATCAATGGTACATATGACAGATTTCTCGTGGTTGCAGAAGAGACACCTGAACGTGATATCAAGCTTCTGCTTGAGCTTTTTCTGCGGCTTGGCGGCCGTCTTTCTTTTACCCATTGTTGTTGGTGAAGAGTTCGAAGCGTGAGAATTGAAGAGCGCGCGTGCGAGTAAATCGGAATTGATATGAAGAGAGAAGACTGATGAGGTGAGATTATAAACTGTGAAAAATAGTAAACTGTTAATTTATCTGTTGTTGTTTATCTGTTGTTGTTTATCCTCTGTCATTTATCTGCTGTTATTTATCTGCTGTGATTTATCTGACTTCTGTACTGTATTTATCTGATTTCTGTACTGTATTTACAGTGTTTTTCAAAATTATTCATACCAATATTTCAAAATTATTCAAACCAAATGGCATAATGTTTCACACCAACTTTTAATAGATTTCAGTAATTAGAAATTTTATACTGGACGATTGCTTATACATACTACCTGGAGTCTTCCAATGAACGGTCGAAACGGGCAAAACCAAACTAGTTTTCGTGTTATGTTGTATATTAAATCTTGTATTTGGTTTGAATAAATTTGAATATTGGTTGAATAAATTTGAATATTGGTTGAATAATTTTGTCACACTGGTATGAATAATTTTGTCGCGTTGGTATAAATAATTTTGAAATTATTGTATCTGCTGTTTCCTCACTGCTTCTCTATCGCATTGATCTTGTTAGCATTATCATTATGGCATTGCCTGTAAATCTATCTAAATTATCGTCATTTGCATTAAAAGTAGTGCCCTAATGAATCACATGGTTAATGGCACCACTGGTTTATCGGTAATCGTCAATTCGATGTCTATCGCTCCAGGTTCACCACGGATTGCGCCTTCTTCTTCAAACGCATTTCCATGCGGTACTTCTCAAAAGCCATCTTCGCCTTCCTGTCGTCGCCATTCACCTCCATTGAAGATTTCGGCGAACTCCCTGTATGGTTGAGGGTCACCTTGATGCGCGAGTTGTACTTCTGGTTCATTTTAAGGCCATACTCGTAGAGCTTCAAGTCCTGGCCTTTGAGCAAGTTGAGTTGCATAGCGTCCTTGAACAAGTTGCAGTAAAAGTTGGGATCCTCTTTCACTTGCCCGGCGATAGGGTAGTGGAGCAAGAGGGAAAGTGCTTCAGAAAAGTCGCACAAGATCAACTGGGACTTGATGTGGATTAGGAGCGCCACTATGAGAAAGCTGACGAGATCTGGCAAGAGCTGCTGCGTACCAGACACCTTCATGGATTCTGCTACCGCCATCTTATCCCAAAGCGACGAAATCTTGTCTAAATCAGGGCCCAATTCGCGGAGCAAAAGAAGCCTGAGGAAGCGGATGATCCAGAGCTGTGACTCGAGCTTTAGCTTGGTAATCAAGTTGTAATGTATTAATTGGTCCACCTTCATCAAGTACCCATTGAAGGTCTGTATGGACAAGAGTAGTTGGGCCTCGGACTCGTAGAAGCACTTGATGATTCCACTAGACACCAAGAACTTATTGAAGATGGAAAAAAGATCATGCTCGAGATAATTTCGATTGTAGAGCGAGAGGATGTCCATATCCTCGGGGGCGTACAGGTCGCCGTCTAATGTGACCGACTCCAAGTAGAAGTTCCGGTACACGAGGCCAAAGATCTCGTGGAGGCCCTGCTTGTAGCCCACGTTGGAATTGCACTTGGACCACGTGTATATGAGTGTGATAAGCAGCTTTTTGATCTGGAGTGAATTGGCGCTGTGGTGGAAGAATTCGTCTCCAGGAAAGAGCCGTTGCACGTCCAACACTATCGAGTGTAAGAGCTCCACACTATTTTCATAGTCACCGTTTTCACCCAAATCAGGGACGCCATTTTCGGCACGGCTCAAGGGATCGCTTTGCACATTTTTGAACCGCTGGAGCCGTTGCGTGTGCAGTGCAGCTTTACCTGCCCAGAACTCGTTGTCCTTGTCCAAACTATGCCAGGGAATAGCAAGCTGGGGGTTCTTGCGGAGTTTATGGTAAATCACCCTGCTTGCCTGAAGACTGTTCTGCCATTTTTGAATGTTCAAGGTGTCGGTGATGAAAGATGTTTTCCACACTAGCACACGAGAGATGTGCTTTCCTTTGGCGGAATGATCGTCGTTGAGTACGGCATTTTTGAACGAGCTAAGGTTTCCTTTATGCTGCTCGATAGTGAGAAGAACGTTGGATATTATTTCATTTTGCATTGTTAATTGTCCGCTAGCAGATACGTTTGTCTTGGTGTGTGGGTAGGTAGGAATTGTCAGGTGCAGTCTTTGGTGACCATTGAGTTGTGTTCGTTTGGAGATGAGGCCCTATAGCGTTTTTGGGAATATGCTATGATTGTGACACTGAGTCTGTGAGTATGTGAGAGTCAACAAATCACTGATTATGACACTGAGGAGGTGAGTTGCTGAGGAGGTGAGTTGCTGAGGATGTGTGAGATACTGAGTATGTCTGAGTTACTCAGTGTGTCTGTGGTGCGCGACCCCAGCCTGATTATCAAGGCTGTATTGAATGCAGGACACAAGAAACTATAAGCTATACTGGGAGTTTAGAAAGAAGTGGTATGTAGAGTATTTTTTTTGGGTCCACTACTGCTACGCTTTACATGCATTTTAGACAGTCACTGTTTTTCAGTACAGTCTTTTAGTACAGTCTTTTAGTACAGTCTTTCAGTACAGTCTATTAGTACAGTCTTTCAGTACAGTATATCAATACAGTATATCAATACAGTATATCAGTACAGTATATCAGTACAGTCTTTCACTACTCTCTTTCAGTCACACTTTCTGCCTTATGTTAAACCTCTTGGTTCATCTCGACCGGGCTCCGTTTAAAGACACCTCAAGCTTGAATCCATCTCTCACTCCTGCATCGTTGGAAGAGTTGAGCCTCTGTGATACGAAAAATCCCACATCCAAGTGCACCCACCGGTTAAAGTATCGGAGCCCTGCACCCACGCTGGCAACCCCCAATTCTTCAAAAACGTTGTCACCAACGTTTCCTGCCATGGTGGTAGCGTAAAGTTTCAAGGGATGGGCTTCGCTGGTTCTGGAGTCACGTGCAATGCGAGGCACTTGGCTGTAGAGAGTAGCACCCACCTTATAGTACTGTAAGCCTCCGGAAGGATTCACGGAGTTTCTAGCAAAGCCCCTAAAACTGTCATAGCCCCCCAAGTAAAACTTGTCAGAAAGGTGGACTTTTTGGTCGCTTCTAATGTAGCCGAGTTCTCCGAACAAGTGCGTGGTCAACGCGTTGTTTGCCACGGACTTGTAATAGTCGGCCGAGCCCAGCGTCTTGAAGAATACACCTGGCTTGTTTTTGGAATCTTGCTGCTGATCAGAAGCAATCTCGTTCTCCAAAGACGTTTTGAAACCACTCACAGGGAAGATTCCTGCAAGGTACTGCACGTTGGAGTAGGAGGCCTTGGACAAAATGGCAGACTTCAAGTAGTCATTGCAAAATTCCTGCAGTTTGCCGTCCTGAATGTCGTAAATGTTTCTCTTGTTCAACAGCAAGCCGTTGAAGAGCGAAAGCGTGTTTTGCGGGTCGGTATACAGAACACCAATTACTCCGCCCGAGGCCTTGGCAGAGTTCCCCTGCCATATCTGGTTATTGTCATACAAATTGAACAAGTCAATAATAAATTTGTAGGACGGATTGCGCAAGTTGGACGTGAGCTTGATTTGGGCCTTCAAGTGCTCGTGCGGCTTGTAGGGCCTGTAGTTGACGCCCACGCCAAAGAACTCAGCATTATGGTTGACATTGCGGTTGGTGTAGTTTAAGTCCAAAATCATATTGTCCTCGCTGTTGAAGGCAAATGCCGCCTCTTCCAAAGTCAAGTCCTTGGTCTCTATGTCAAACAACACCTTGGTAAGGATAGACCGTTCCTGGTTGTACAGCTTTTTTTCTGGTATGCCATGCAAATAGTCCACATGCAACGAAGGCTGGATAGCCGAAAACACATCTGTTTTTTGCAAATTCGAGTAGCTCTTATCCACCTTCTGTAAAAGCTCCTTCAACGTATAGTCGCTCTCCTCAATCAAAGGACTAAGCACCTTGGAGAAGAAGTCACGCGAGAAATTGTTTCCACCGCTGACCTCCACTTGACTCAACAACAACGGCCTTGTCTGTGAGGTTTCGAGGGCATCATTTTCGAATACCTTGATCTGCAGTCTGCCGTTGCTCATGTCTGTAGTGTTGATTGTTGTACTGCGCGCGAGTGCTGGACCAATGTAAAGAGTCCACTACGCAGTGCCAGTGAAGCACCAATCAAACAAGTTGATTTAAAGCTCCAGGCTTGGAAAATCATAGAGTATGGAGTTTTAGAGCTATGAACGGTTATTAATGTTAGAATGAACAAATTATTTAATTTTTTTAATTTTGACATTTTGGTAGTTATGTATATTTTGGACAAAAATGGAGAAAAGGGATAAATTAATGATGAACGATAATAAATAATAATGATGAACGAAAATAAATAATAATGATGAACGATAACAAATAATAATGATGAACGATAATAAATAATAAATATTGAATTTTATTGATATTACTGATGTTAAATATTGAATGATCTTAAAGTATTACAATTGATACTAATATGATACTAATACAGTGTTCAAAATTATTCAAATCATAAGTTGTTATATACAGGACAACATAAAACCTAGTTTAGTTTTCTCCGTTGACCCTTGATTGAAAGACTCCCATGCAGTTCATATGAGGAAATTGTCTAGATTAGATTTCAGAATATTTCATTTTAATATAAGTTGGGTGAAAATTATGCCATTTAGTTTGAAGATTGTGCGTGGTACGAAATTTTGAAATATTGGTATAAATAATTTTGTCGCACTGGTATGAATAATTTTGAAAAAGACTGTACTACATGGAGTCTTCAAATAACGGTCGAAACGGGCAAAACTAAACCAGTTTCCATGTTATGCTGTATATTAAAACTTGCATTTGGTTTGAATAATTTTGAAAAACACTGTAATTGTCGCAGTTTAAATAATTTGAAAAAAACTGTTATTGTCGCAGTTTAAATAATTTGAAAAACACTGTAATTGTCGCAGTTTAAATAATTTGAAAAACACTGTAATTGTCGCAGTTTAAATAATTTGAAAAACACTGTAATTGTCGCAGTTTGAATAATTTGAAAAACACTGTAATGTCGCAGTCTAAATAGTTTGAAAACACTGTAAGTCATTAAACATGTGAAGTATTTATTGGAATAAATTATTTCAATTAGTAAATTGCAGTGACTGAAATAACTAATAAAGTGTCAAGTTTATTGACTTTACGTTTGGTTCTTAATAGTTTCTTTTGATGAGTGAGAATCTCAAGACTTGGATTGCACCTAGAGCTAATCTCCCAGAGTAAGCTGCGCGAATATCTACGAATGTAGTATAGTGTTGCTAGGCCTGATCAAGAAGTGTATGCTTTAATAAAGTACAAGTATAAATACTTTTTGTAAACTATGAATGACTATGACTACTATGGATACTACCACTTGTAAATGTGACCAAGAGCATCAATTCATTACCTAGTACATGTTCTCTTTATTTTTCAGTGGTCCAAATTTTCATTCGTGTGGCCTCATGCCTAGATCCATATCAAGTTTGAACCTTCTTAGTATAGATCTCATGTTCTATCTACAGTGGCTCCGTCGTAGGCCAAGTCCAAAAGTTTCCAGTCACACTTGACACTGTTGGATGCAAAGATAGAAGTCACGGTCTCTGCAATGGCCTCGAAATTGTCCGTGGCTAAGCAAAGAATCGTGGGCCCGGCTCCCAGAAGACAGATTCCACACAAGCCCGGGTGACTTTTTGGCGTCACCTGATGCAACACCTTCTCAAGCCCCGGGATGAGTTGTGCCCGGTACGGCTGGTGGATTTTGTCCTTCATGGATTCATAGATGACATCGTGCTGCGGCGGATCAAGCGTCAAAGCCGTAGTCAAAATGGCCAACCGCTGCAAATTAAACACAATGTCCAGCTTTTCATAATGCTGCGGGAGAACAGCACGAGAATCGTCTGTTTTCACCTCGAACTCGGGTATAATGGTCACGCACCGGATCTTGTTGTTCCAGTTGTACTTCAAGTACTGACCTATGTGCAGCGGTGGAGCTCTGGTCTCGTAGTTTGCCACAGCCGTGTTTTCTTTGGGCAAAATGTGGTCCAAAGGCACACTCTTTGCAGCAGTTTCCTCAGCACTCAACTCATTCAAGTACAGCCCCACAAAGCCACCCAACATGGCCGCCGCTATGTTGTCTGGATGTCTCTCTATTAGCAAGCAGTAGTCAAGCATCCTCTCCTTGGACAAGTTCAACTTGGCCACCTCATTTCCCAACATAACTCCACCAACAATGGCTGCGCCCGAGGAGCCCAAACCACGGCCCAAAGGAATGGGGTTTTTGACATGGATCTTCGTTCCTGGCTCAAAATTGTCCATGCCGTTGCATCTCATCACATACAATGCCGTCTGCGTCACCAAATTGCGTTCACTAGCGAGTGGAACGCCGCTGGCTGAGTCTCCTTCATAGCTCAAAAGCGCTTGGTGTTTGTCCGCAGAAGTATCAACGGAGGCGTCCACCGAGACGGAAATTTCGAGGTAGAGATTGAGTCCTATCCCAAGGACATCAAAACCGGGGCCGATATTGGCACTCGATGCGGGAACTCGGAGCTTGAAGGACGACATGGAGGTGTTGACGATGACCGGTGAGGTGGAATTTTTACCGAGCTACACCCGTACACCAGAGAACTAGACAATGCTCCAGCGGAAGAGACTAGAATGGAAGACTAGAATGGAAGAAGTAAAGTCGACTAGAATAGAAAACCATGCATACAGGTTGCACAATTAATTAAGATTGATAGATGGTCTCTGACCATTATATAACACACGTTTCTCTCTTCTCCCACACAACCTCTGCAGGCTCCATGGGAAGCGTCACCATGGATTGGTAATCCACAGAAGGAAGTGAAGCTCCCTTTTCATAGCACCATTTGAGGTTGTAGATGTAGGTGGCCAAAATCGTACCCAACTGCACATAGGCAAACTGCTCACCAATACACCGGTGTCTTCCACCGCCAAATGGCAAGTATGGCGAAGCAACACCCTTGGTGACTTTTCCAAACCCATAGTCCACGGTATCTTCCAGAGCATTGACATTGTCCATTTCAGCCCATCTGTGTGGGTCGAAAACCTCAGGGTTGGGGAACCATTCCTTGGAGGTGTGTGCATAACCAGGAGAAACCAAAACATGATGGCCCTTGGGCACAACGTAACTGGTGTTGGGAACCACCAAATTGTTCTTGACCTTTCTGAAAATCGAGTGCAATGGCATGTGCAAACGCAAAGTCTCCTTGATTGTGTCGTTGAGGAGCGGCATGTTCTGCAAGTCATCGTACGATAAGTCGCTGAAACTGGCATTTCTCTTGGCAAGCACGCTGAGGAGCTCGTTGTACAACTCCTCCTGAAGTTGAGGCTTTTCGGCCAAGTGCAACATGAACCAAGCGGACGTGGAAGCAGAAGTGTGCTGACCCCCCATCAAGACACCAATCAATAAGTTGGCAATCTCCTGATCGGACATCTTCACGCCATCTTTGTAGGTAGAGTTGGCCATCAACGAGTCGATCAAGTCTCTGTTTGCATCAATGTCTCCCGTCTCTCTTCTCTTGTTGATCAACGACATGTAGGTGGCAGAGACTTTGCGCTGAGCAGCATCACGCTTCCAGTAGGCAGGCAAGGGTAAGTGGGGGAAAACAAAGTTGATAGGAGTGAAGCCCTTGTCTAGATCCGAGTACAATTGGGCGAAAGATGGGTCGAACTTGGCCCTCATTTCGTCTCCCAAAAGAGATGCCGATGCAGTAAGAATGGTCATTTCTGGCTGTGTCTTCATGATGTCAGCAACACCATTATTGCGCTCCTTCATGGAGTAGTCCGAACACGTCTTGAAGTAGTCCAACACTTCGTTCTTGATTTTGGGCACGTAGCGGGTGAAGGCTTCCTTCGTCAAAGCAGTCTTTGTGAATTTCTTTTGCTCCATCAAACGGTGGTTTGGACAGTCGTAAATGACGCCCTTTCCGAAAACAGGGGTGGTCAAATGAGCATATGCATCCTCAGCAGAAACGTCGGCAAGCTTGGAGTTGAGCACAAACTCATGGCCCTTGGGGCCCAAGTACACGGTCATCACCTTGCCCAACAAGACAAAAGCAAACACATCTCCGTATTTATTACGGCAGGTTTCGAAAAATTCATATGGCTGCATTCCGTAGCCAACCGCCGAGCCAAACCACGGAATCCAGTGGAAGACCAACGGCACCCTGTCTTTCCTAAAGGAGTAGGCCACCTGCCACAAAATATGGTAGGCATACGGCACGAGCACCACTAGCGCAAGCTTCCATGGGAGGGAGAGGGCCTGGAAGGAGTCGTAAGCCGTGAGCACCAATTCTTGGATGGCCATTTCAAAAGCTAAGAAGAAATAGTCGGGAAGAAATAGTCGGAAAGAACTTCAGAGGGGCCAAGGCTCGAAAAAATATACCAAATGCTATACGACGGTGCACGGGTGCGGGCGCGGTTTTTGGCGAGCGCGTTTCGATGGGATGGTCCGATCGCATCACGTGACGCCATGCGGTCTGGCGAAACAGAGCTCAGGAATAAGTCATGATTATGGAAACTGGGGACGACAAAAGTTTATGGCAATGCTATGGCCGACATTCTGCGACATTCAACGATATTGACCCCAATGAGGAGCTTAATGTCGCTGAATGTCGTGATTTCCCCAGCATGTACCGTCAAATCTCGTTGTATTGTGTCACTATTGACTAGCTAAGTCGCTATGTTTAACGCACGAATTCTTAGCGCATACGCACAAATCAGTCCATAATCACTGGTCCCAAGTTTGAAGCATTGACCCGTGCCGTACCCAGATTTACACTGGCGGTGTTTCACTGTAGGACACCCGTAGCCCGAACCCCTGAACACTTTCAAAGTCGATATCGTTGAAGATTAGAGGTGGAATTCAAGAACCAAGAGCCAAATTGTTGAGTATGAGTTCAATTCTTGGACCTGGATTCAAAATATTGGACTTAGATCCATATTGGACTCAAATCCGTATTAGATTCAAATCCATATTAGATTCAAATCCATATTGGACTTAGATCCATGTTATTGGACCCATATTGGACTCATGGGCATTATGAATCCAACTCCAGAAACCACCTTACAACCCTCAATGAACCGACTAGTTGCCAGATTCATCGATTAATATTTCACCGAGCCTTGATTATAAGCCCAATCTAAATTAGCATGGTCATTAAAAGCTCAAGCCTATAGAAACGAAAAAAAAAAAAAAAA